>JAJDFF020000087.1:0-101126 GCA_021527025.2 Geoglossum cookeanum
GGGGGGCCGGGGGGTGGGGGGTGTTGTTGGGGGGTGGGGGAGGGGGGGTGGGTGGGGTGGGGGGGGGGGCGGGGGTGGGGGGGGGGTGGGTGGTCGTGGGGGGGGGGGGGCGCGATGGGGGGGCTAAGTTTTGGAT
The DNA here is from genome assembly GCA_021527025.2 of Geoglossum cookeanum. Lineage (NCBI taxonomy): Eukaryota > Fungi > Ascomycota > Geoglossomycetes > Geoglossales > Geoglossaceae > Geoglossum > Geoglossum cookeanum. The sequence goes on from JAJDFF020000087.1 coordinate 137, forward strand.
TTAGATGGTCGCAGCGATGTAGATCGGTCTAATTGACATGAGGATGATGGAGAGAGGACGGAGGGAGAAGAGTTCTCGCAGCTGGCTGCCGCCTTGGCAGCCACACGCTGCCAAGATAGGGGCAATGCTCCAATTTCAACATTAAGGATCTTGTCCAGATTGTAGAGGAGAGCATCACCAACCGGATCCCACAATCCCCTCCGCCTTGGACTTGGTACGGAACCCGTCTACCTCGGTGTCGCACATAGAACTGTTGGATGGCGGAGGCTTGGCGGGAGCCTCCATAGCATCAGCTGCCTTGTCGCAAGCAGCAGCTCGGGTTCGCTGCTGGCAGCAGTTCGGGCTCGTCGCTGGCTGTCGCCACGAGACGAGCGACAGGCCAGCCATATAAGCAGCCTGGACGCCATGTACGTAGCTAGGATAAGAACGGTTAATTGCATCGATTCTACCCACCCCACAAGCTATTCCAATAGGAACTTTACCGGCATTTCGACACAAATTGTCCTCTCGTCCAATTCTGCCACGGCGCGACAGGACCCACCACCCCCCTCGTCACGCTCCGTCCCCACTTCCAATATGATGCCAAGATCCTCGAACGGATCGATGAAGCGGTCGAAAAGGGGAGGGCGTGTTGTGGGAGAGAGGAACTGTCGAGCAGCATTGCCCTAGATATTGTGGAGGCGGATTCTGAGCCCGGGCAGCTAGCTAGATTTCTTGGCGTGGGTAGCTTACCTGCCTCGCTGCCGCTCGTTTTTCCGTAGCTTGTAGGCTCACGAGCGAGAGCATTGAGCATTCTGCCCACCGGCCCCGATACTCTCCACAATATCTCGGCTGCTTGGCGACCCGGGGGCTCAGCGAAAATTTTTTCGATCGCATCACCATGTAAAGTAGAACCTATTACATAGTCAATCAATCTATCTTCTGCACTTTCAATTCTGGCACTTACCAAGGGGGAAGGGGGGTTGTTTGTAGGGGAGTGGGCCGGAGCGGGTGTGTATCGGGTACAGCGACTTTGTGATGCAACTAATTGACTTTGTTCTGCCCGGAAGATCTGCGTTTCTTTGTTAGGTTTTCTCGCCCTATTCTTAGCCACGGGTGATTAGAGTTTGTTAAAATTACCCCACCGCTCACTCTATATTTCCCTAGTGTGTCAACGGTGCAGTTTTTCCCACTCATATAACTAGTCAATTAGACGGTTAGTCATATAGTCGCTCTCCAGCGCTCGGCACAGGCCAAGACCGAGATAAATGCTTATATACTCGCTTTTCTAGTCAGTTACTTTGAATAGTCCTTCCGCTTGGCCGCTCTAATTTTCTTTTCCGGATTAGATTAATGACGGGGTGCGTACCCGCACTAGTGTCTCAAATAGATTCTCAACATCGCGACAACAACCCGCCCCGTTCGTCCCTTTCCTCCTCTTTTGTATTGTGCGTAGCGGCTGTCACAAGGTCTCTTCATTCGCCCCCCCCCGTAGATACTAGACAGACACCCCAACCGCGAGTATCCCCTTTGCTCTCATTCCCCTCGGCAGCCTGCAAACGGCGGTCAACAAAAAACCTATCCCACCTCCGACGGCCCGGTTATATACTGCATGGCTAGAGCTACGAGGCGCCATGCTAGCCGGGTACTTCAGCTCTCGGAGAATATCCCACTTGGAATGAAAAAAACCCCACAATTATGTGGCCGTGTCACGGTTGGGGTTCACGTGACGCACAATCGTGACAACTCAGATAGTTTTTCTTCGTAGCTAAGACACACAGGCAATACAATCATCATCCTCAAGATCGAGTGCAGTCCCTCTTCCGTGTGTGTCCACCCGTACCTACTCCGATACCGGGGACCTGATGAGTTTCCGACTATTTCGGCCGGTGAGCGTGGGTAAGTAGTATGTAACATGTCAGGGTCTTACCCGCACAAAGTTAAAGCCCGATGAGCGAAGGACTGTCAGATTTATATTGCTTACCAGGAACTGTTATGCGGCGTACGCGCTATGGCCCTCCATATGAAATGGGTTACGGTAGCGCGCGGGTAGCGTTCCTACCGGAAATCCAACTTGCTCCTATTAGGTTCGTGTTTCCCGAGTGCACGAACGCGCTGCCAACAGGGGGCAGGAACCGCAGCTCAAATTGCTGGAAGGGAGGCCCGCTGGGTCGTTACTGTAATAATGGTGTTGAATCTTTTTGTGGCGCTAGCCACCAACCTTGGCGACCTCAGCATGGCCCGAGCTCCCGACCCGCCCATGCAGAGTTTTCCTTCCTCTTCTTCTGCAGCTAGCAATTCAAGCAATCCACATCACCGCTCAACAAATGGAACCCGACCTCCCCTGCCTGCATGGGTTCTGGCGTTGCGGTTGTCTGGCCCCCTTCCCAAACCATTGGACGGTTCACCGTTGACCTCTGGGGCCGGCCCGAGTGGGCTGAGAGCGTCCCGGGTTTAGAAGCAGCTGTTGGGAAATTTCCCAGAAGAAGGCAGACGACCGTCAATCACTGCTTGGGTTAGGGTTATCGGGAGTTTTGAGCCAACGGGGGCTGCGCCATCATCGCACACCTTTCACACCTCCGCTGCCCATAATCAGTCCAGGTGGCTCAGTTGGTTGGGTGGGAGTGGCCCGGTCCTTCAAGCCTTGGGTCCGCAGCTGGCACCCAGCTTCTTGGGGGCTCCCGTTACTAGAAACGTGTCCACATGTAGCTCGGCCCCAAGAATATACAGCGGGCGGCCCACCAACACCATCCGTTGTCAAATCGCCGCACGGCCTCTCCGCAACATCTCCCGTCACCCCGCATATCCATAGTGCCTCACTATCGCGCTGCAAGGGGTTGATGATGCGTGATGTGGCGACGCTACAGAGTTGCGGACCTATCTATTGAGTATTCTTCCACATCTCTTGGACGCTCTCTGTTGGCGCAGCTGTAATCGAATCGATCGGGCGATCGGGCGGAGACAATGTAAATGGTCGTAGTCACAATGTAAACAAAGGTTAGGGCTTATGCCTACAAGCGCGAATTACTTACTGTTCAATTGACTCAACCGACTGTCTACTTTAGCTACCCTCTGTGCTGCTTAAATGCTAGCCGGAGGATCGTTGCATTGGCCTAAGGCCAATCAATGTCTGCGAGGTTCTGCCCCCGCACACATACCTCGCGGCGTAGCCTTCTTGTGCCTCAAGGCAGCTCCAACTCTCAAAGCCCTACTCATTCCCGACGTGCGCCATGGCGGCGGCGAGGCATACCATAACACTCCCCCAGCGATCTAACACACCGCACCGCCTTGGCACTACGACCACCCTCCCATGGTGTTTGGGTTGAAGGTGCACGCCCTCACGGCATTCTAGGTCTCCGCGCTTTTGCCCATTATACGCTACCGGGGATATCTCCGGGGTTGGTCATCCCATGCTGCGGACAAGTTCTAGATGCGCCGGCAATGTGTCGCGGTTCATTCACCCCACCCCCGCGTGTGCACGTAGTTTTTCTGTCAGGCGGTCGACGAAGATTTGCCTGTCTATCGGCAGTGCAGAGCGTGCAGACGTGCGACGCGGGGTTGTTCGGCGACGTCAAAAAATCTGGATCATCAACAGCGGCATGACGGTCATGAAAGTACAACCTGCTCCGGGCCATGGAGCGTGCATCCTGGAGCGATTCCTCAGCGGGCGTCGGATCTCCCGGATTGTGGCCCACCCAGAGAGGCCATTCACTTGTCTCTTATATTGTCGTTAATGTCTCGTTCCGCAGACTCTCTCAATCCTACTCAAGACTACTTCTGCTGATACTCCTACCTCTACATCGCCAATTCCCCCACCCTCCGGCTATCCTTTCCGGAAATATTTAGCCAAATAGATGCCCCGCTCTTGACACTCCAGCCATGTCTAGAAGTTCGCACGGAACACTTGTCTACTCTGAATGGCTCAGGTTTCAAGAAAAACTTTCCCGGAAGGGTCAAGTGTCACTCAATGGAGAGACTCTCGACGTTCCTAGTGTCGTGGCCACAGCACGGTACACCCTGCTTCCACTATTTTAAGCACTCGAGTTGGGGGCACAACTCCATCAAGCCTCACACTACTGATCATGAAGTCCCCCACAGATACGGCGCCGTAGCTTCCATCGACAAACACCCCTACCTCATTAATCGAATTGAGAAGAGCGTTAAATTACTCGCTGAGGAGCTTGAACAGGGTCATTCAATTTATGGTCAGTAGCTCAGCCCCCTTATCAACGATCGTTCCAGTGAAACGAACGAATGGCGTCCTAGGAGTTACCACTGGCTTCGGCGGCAACGCCGATACGCGCACTATATCCTCAGGGAATCTTCAGGTTGCTCTTCTCCAGATGCAACTCAGTGCTGTCCTACCCCCCGACGAAGCCCATCACGGCGATGGAAAGGAAACAGTTCATAGTAATACCCTCCCAAACACTGACTTCATGGCGTCCCTATCAATGCCCGAATCATGGGTCCGGGGTGCCATGCTCGTTCGTATTAATTCACTTATTCGTGGACACTCTGCGGTTCGACTTTGTGTTGTGGAAAATATAGTAAAGCTCTTGCAAAACGACTGCGTACCTCAGGTACCCCTCCGCGGTAGTATCTCAGCTTCTGGCGATCTCTGCCCCCTCTCCTATATCGCTGGCACACTAGAGGGCAACCCTGACGTTCGCGTCTGGACTGGCGACCGAAAGTCAAGGAAGCTCATCCGAGCTGATGAAGTTCTTGATAGGTTGGGTATGCAGCCAGTTCTTTTTGGACCGGGAGAGTGCCTTGGGGTCTTGAATGGAACGGCCGTCTCTGCAGCAGTTGCCGCTCTAGCTCTGCATGAGGCCAACCAACTAGCAGTTCTTTCCCAAGTCCTTACGGCTACCGCTGTAGAAGCCCTGTATGGAAGAGTCGCAAGTTTTAATCCTTTTATCGCAAAGGTGCGACCACATCCCGGCCAAATTGAAGTCGCCAGCAACATTACTAGTTTCCTCAAAGGTTCCCTTTTAGCTCGCCAAGGCGATGTCTGCCCTGCTGGCCAACTCCGACAGGACCGTTATGCCCTCCGCACCTCCTCCCAATGGATTGGTCCCTACCTCGAAGATCTCATTGTCGCTCACCAACAACTCTCACAAGAGCTAAACTCCACAACCGACAATCCCCTTATCGACACCTCGAGCAGGACTATCCACCATGGTGGCAACTTCCAAGCAGTAGCCGTCACGGCCTCCACCGAGAAAACCCGCCTAGCCCTCCAAATGATTGGCAAGCTCCTCTTTGCCCAGAGCAGCGAGCTCCTCAATTCGTGCCTCAACAATGGACTACCACCGAATCTCTCTGCTGACGACCCCAGCACCTCCTTTACGCTCAAAGGCGTAGACATCAATATAGCGGCGTACATGGCCGAACTCGCATTCCTGGCTAGCCCGGTCAGCAGCCACGTACAAGCTGCAGAGCTAAATAACCAGTCCGTTAATTCTCTCGCATTAGTGTCGGCACGGTACACCCATATGTCCGTGGACGTCCTCTCACTCATGATATCCGCATATCTATATTCGCTTTGCCAGGCGCTTGATCTTCGCGTTATGGATCTACAGTTTAGGGAGAAGCTCAAACCCGTTATCGAAGGTATCACTACTGAGATATTTGGTCCCTCTCTTTCCCCACCTGAGTTGGCCGCCCTTCATGAGTCTGTCTGGCAGGAAATTTCCCAAACGCTGCAAACTACGACAAACAAAGACCCTATGGACCGGTTCACCTGTATCGCCACGCACTCCAACCATCCCATTGTTAAGATGTTCAACTCCTCTGCAAAGGCTAGTACAATATCCCTCCCTCTCTCACACCTTGCAATCTGGACCTCCCGTGTCTCTAAAGCCTCCTACGCCACCTTTTCCACAAACCGTTCTTCCTATCTCGCCCACCCAGACGCATCACCTTACCTAGGTAGAGCCTCAAAGCGTCTCTACAACTTTGTGCGCGGAAATCTCGGAGTCCCAATCAACCGCGGACTTTGCGATCACCCTACGAACAAGCTCGACGGAGTTGAGCAGGGGAAGAACACTGGCTCACACATCAGCAGCATCTACAAGTCACTCAGGACAGGGTCACTCATGGTCCCCGTCATGGAAAGTCTAGGAGAAGCCCTCGCAAATGGAGCAGGAGCTAAGCTCTGATACTCTGAAGGAACGTCCTACTAGCCCAAATACACACACATAAATGCACATGATGCTTGTACTTTCTACTCAGTTAGACCACCCCCTTGAATATACTAGAAATTATTTTTTTTTGACAACACGCTCAATTTCACTGCCTTACATTCGAAAGAATCGCAAGAGAACTCCCAAGAACAAACTCCCACTAGTTTCCACCTCATATCTAAAACCCAAAGCCCTAGCCCAAAGTCAACCAGGACCACCACAACCACAACCGCTCCAAACCTCATGAAGCACTGTACCCCCAACTCTACTCACCCTCCCACTTCACCCCCCTCCTCTCCCTGCACTACAAAAGGCGCGACCAAAGCCAACCCAGCCTTTCCCACACCGGAGAAGGGCCAGCGCAATTCCCAATCGCGACGATCCGAACCGCAAGAAGAAGAGCGGCAAACCTCAAACAAAGTATGCTCCCCTGCCACTTGCAACCCGGTGGAACCTTAAAAAAACGCATTGCGTCAGAAAACCCATTTCAGACACACGACTGGGCTTGTGCAAAAGAAGAAAAAAAAATAAAAAATAAAAAAGGGTTCGTAGGATGACTATCACAACTGCTCTCGCTCTCTCTCTCTCGCTATGGGCTGTTGTTTTTTATTCTTTAGAAAGAAAAGAAAAGCAGGTCGTCGCAAGGCTGTCTGACTCACGCGATTCCAGTGGTGGTCGGTCGGGGGAAGTTTTTTTTTTTTTTTTTTTGTTCGTTAGTCATGGGCAAAGTCATCATCATCATCATCATCCCAATCACCCACCACACATCACACACATCACACACCATACGTCGAGTCACGTCCAAATTATTTATTTTTCTTTTCACTTCCTTCCTCTTCTCGTCGAGGAGTCAGGGTGCGCGACAAGTCATCTGCGATGCGATGGACGAGTTATGGGGGTGAAAATAAACTATATATAATCCCCGACGACGAGCGGAATGTCGGTCGGTCGGTCGGTCGGTCGGGTGTCTTTCTTCGAGCAGACAATTTTCACTCTTTTTTTTTTGGTTTCTCCACCCCTTCTCTGTCGCCTGCCCTCGAACCTGGATCGGGTTCATCTTTGAGGTTTTTGTGCGGGGAGGGTTTTTTTTTTCTCGCGCGCTCGCTCGACCGCAGGCAAGAAACTCTCTCTCGCTCTCTCTCTCCGTTCCTTCAAGGTCGGTCGGCGAGATTATGCTGAGCGTTTGTTGAGTTGGCGTGGAAATAGAGGGTTGGTTTTTGACTGGTTTCTTGTCGTTCTTATGCACTAAAATGTTACTTGCAGCTCTGGAACCTCACTCCTCCCTCTCCACCGAACTCCGCACGCACAACGCCGAGGTTCCATAACCCGCCGCTGAAAACCCCTGCCCCCCACACGCCTCACACACCGGCCTCCTCTCAACCATGTCTTCCGAACAAGGGCCAATGATGCACGGGTGGTTTGGTACCGGTGGCTGCAAACGACTCTGGGGCGGTTGGGGGACATACCAGTTTGTACCTCGCGACTCTCTGCCGCCGGTGGCCAAAAGCGAAGGCCCTGACGGATTCGCATGGCTCCGCGCTGCGCCAGAGCCCGAGGCCCCACTGGGTCCCAATGGAGCGCGCGAGTTTGAATCTCGTCTCAACGCCATGGCTGCAGAGGCAAATCAACTCGGACTCGAGATCCCACCTGCTCTGCGAGCCTTTGTGCTGGACCCCCCCTTGTACGGAAAAGTCCCAACGTCCACGTGCTGCTATCTTAGCCTGTCCGCCAAACTCCTCCCCCTCCCCGATGAGAAAACGCCGGGCCGCCTCCTCCGCTTCCTCAACGACCAGCAATGCTGTCTCCTCTGGTACCTCCACCTGCTCCCCAACGGCGAGCACAAGGTAGTCTGCGCATCGCCAGAGTGGAAGAAGGGAGAAGTTCGCGGCGCAACACTGGACGACCAGATTGAGAAACTACATAACTTGGTTGTTTGCGCAGACGGGCTCGAGGAGTTTGTGAGGAGGTTTTGGGTCGAGAATTGGATCTGGTTTGATGAGCACGGGGGGAGGGAACTGAAGGGCGAGCCCAAGGATTATGTGGATGACTTGGTTGCGCGCTTCTCCAGGATAGAGATCGGTTTGTGTGCATGATCCGTAGCAGCATGGCGCTGAGTTACCTATTCCCAGTTACCTATTTCCCCCCCCCCCCCAATTTCTTACAAACCCCCACCCCACAGTCCTGTTGTTAACTGCTACTACACCCTCTTTAAAACCACCTGGCTATCACTCTAGTTATTATTTCTCTTTTGACCCATTCATTCATTCTACACAGCCCAAGTCCGCTCCTTTAGCTAGCCAGCGATCCATCCATTTCCGCACCAAAACATTTACCCCCCCCCTCGCCCCTAATTAATTCTATATTCTATATAAAAAAACCATCCACCCACCAAATTGAACGCAAAGGCTCCCTGTACGCGTGCCCTTTCGATTCCGCTGCCCATCTGCCCATTACCCGACGTGTGAAAGCCTCCCGCCCAATCCAATCCGCGCGGCCTGTCTATCTATCTACCTATCTACTGTACTATTACTATATACTATACTATACTGCCAATCCACTGGCTTTTTTTTTTTCCGCCCTTTGTTCATTCATTGCCCCCCATAAATAATCCAGCCCCGTCGCATTATACACACACACACGGCATTTTAACCTCCCCCAGCGCCCCTGAAGTGGGGGAATTAATTTTTTTTGCCTTTTATTATTTGTTTTATTTTTTTATTTTGTATTTTTTACCTCCTACATTATTTGATTTATTTTTTATTTTTTATATTATTTGTTTTATTTTTTATATTATTCGTTTTATTTTGTATTTTTTATATTATTTGATTTATTTTCATTAATTACTATTATTATTATTATTATTTTTTTTTTAAAATTTTTTCATTCTACCCACCCTATTTTATTTTATTTTATTTTATTTTAATTTTTCTTTTTTTTTTGCTTTTTGCGCGCAACCAATACTACTACTACTACTACTAAAACTTACCTCGTGGAAAATAAAATATAAAATAAAATAAAATAAAATAAAATAAAATAAAATATTTTTTTCAAGGTGTAATTGGTTGGTTCACAGGTAATCCCATCTATTATCTACATGCACTGCAAACTATGTACAACTCCTGCCACTAGGACTTTTCCTTGGTTTTCATCTATTCCCTGGGGGGGGACTGTGGGAAAAACAATCGCTCGCTCCACACCCCCTCCCCCCGGCGACAATCATAACTTCTGCATGCGTTTTTTTATTTTTATTTTTTATTATTTATTTTTTTTGTATCTTCTGATTTGTTCGGTTCTTTTTGTTTTTTTTTCATTTTTTTCTCCCTCTCCAAAGCCCGAGATCTTTTACGTAGCAATTTTTTAATTTTTTTTTGGGTTTTATAGATGAGGGAACTGACTTTTCTTTTTTTTTTCTTCTGCCGCCTTAATTTGGGTATAAAATGGCTGGAGATATTATAATCGTCATTTGGAGGTTATTTTATTTTATTTATTTTTTCGCTCGGGGGAGAGGCGCTGGATGAAGGGGGATAGAGAGGATTAGTCAGGCTGGCTGGTGGGTGTCATGAACCCCCCACTAGTAGCCCCCCCCACCATCGACCACCATCGCCCTCAGAACTCCATCCCCCTCCGACATGTGAACCCACTCGCCCGCTATATGGACCGGACTCCGCGCGCGGCCGCACACCCATGCGGGGATTTGCGCGTGCATGAGGGGGTTTGCGAGCACATGAGGGGATTTGCGGTGGTATTTCATAATGTGCTTAGCGTACGTGAGACAAGGCTCATTGCGCCCCTCCCCCACCACCGCCTTCGCCTTCCCCTTCACTTTTTTTTCTTTTTGGTTCCGTGGTCGGCGCGGGAAACTTCTTTCTTTCGCTTTGCTTTTCCTGCTGCTGCCCCCCACCCCTTTCGGGGCTATCTTGGTTTGGGGAGTGCTGACGTGGGTGCTGGGTGCGCTTTGCGGCACGTGCTGGTCGATGTGTAGGTTTGAGACCGCATTGGTGGGTTTGGGCCGTGTGGTTGTGTCGTCTGGCTCTCTGGGCTGGATCTAGAAGGAGGGGGGAGGGGCCTTTTGGGAGGGAGGAAGCTTTCTCGAGCTTATCTTCTCAGTCTGATCTGGTTGGCCTTCTGGCCGGTGCTGCCGTCTGCCCCTATCTTGGCACCTTGGCGCACAATCGTCGCCGAGACTGAGTATAAAAGTCGCCAGAGTTCTCCTCCTTCGTTCTCTATGCTAATCAGGTCTGTCTATATCCATTCTACCTTCGTTCTACAACAGACCTTTAGCTTTTTCGACTAGATCTTGATACTGAAGACTAGGCATTCTGCAAGGGGAAGCTCTCAGCTTCTCAGCTTCTCAGTTTCTTAGTTTGCCTTCTTTGTGAAGATTGCGTGCTTTCTCGAGTAGTAAAGCGTTCGTTGATTGTATTGCTTTGAGTAGCCATGACGATGCGATTCGCCGCGACCGCTACTATTTCCGCTTTCTTGATCGCCGGAACCCACAGCCTCCACATCAGTGTAGGACTGCCATGCGTCCGTGACGATTTACTGAGCCTTTTACTCGGTCCAAGTCACGCTACCGATGCTAACGGTTGCTCTAGTACGGTTAAGACGACTGGAGTGGCGACTGACGCAACGTTGAAGAGGGCTTTGGCCATCTGTCCGGAGCATCCATTTCCCAAGGTTTGAGCTAACTTATAGTCTAAAGACTAAAGGACTGGTTGACGAATTTCTTAGAGCGGGAGGTTTAGTTACCATCATTTGTGATTCATGTTGAGCAGAACCTAAACGAAAGATCGAGAATTTCCAGAGCTATATTACCACCTACCCTACCCTTTTTACCTTATGCGCTTGACCTTCCCCATCTCTCAGAAGCTCTACCAAGTCTATGATAACCCCAACGATGGTAATGGGGTTACCGCCTACACCGGGATGTGAGGAACATACTGACTGACTTTCCGATAGGCTAGCGTGGTTCAAACCTGCGCAGTAACGGTATACACCACCACGACAAAGGTATACTCCGGCATTCTCCTAATCCGATGCGATGTGCCTTACGAAAAGCATAGGTGTGCACCACTACAATTACCAGTCATGGCCCCTCAACGGCAGTCACTACCTCCACCACAGCGGTCGAAGAGACATCTACCTCGACCACAACAGTCGAAGAAACAACCACATCACCATCACACCGGCTGAAGGAACAGACCCCTCCACCACCATCACCACTACCACCACCACCGCCACCACCACCACGACCGCAAAGACTCCAGCGACGGCCGCACGAACCGCGCTACAATAAAAATAACACAGTCCACACAGTGGGACATCTACCATATGCTTATCGTCACTAGAAACAAATAATGCACACACGCTCATCATTCCCCCATCCAACCAATCCCCTTCCACTGTCCAAGGTTTCTGACTCCTGAGTTGGAGCCGGGCCTTGCTCAGTTTTCTTCTGGAACATACCTCCCCCCCTTCGGCTTGTCTGATATTGATACGGCGGGGGTGGGCACGCCACACATCCATTTCATATGGAAAAACACGCATGCATGTGCGGATCAGCCGTATGGGGGTTGAAGGCTATTTATTATTCAACTACCCCATATCAATTGGCTTGCTCATCTACGACGCGACGACTCGGACATCTGATTCCGGGTGGAGGATGGGAGAGTTTTTTTTTTTTGGGGCGGGCGAGGGTAAAAAATTAATAAAAATACCCATTAGCTAGCCAGGATGCAAGTGGTGTAGAGATTCTGCAAGGGGACTGGAGGGAGAGGGAGAGGGGGGGAAACCCGGTGTGTGTCGTTATGGAATGTTGCGGGCCTGGGGCTGGATCATGTGTCCATTCCAATCTCCGGGGTATAGATAGATGGATAGATAGATACTCCTCCCCGGCTTATCGTTCTTGAAACTATCTACCCTATTTAGTTCTCTTTTTTTTTATAAAAAAAAAACGCAATTATTCCCCCCCCGACCGAGATATCCTTTCGGATGAAAAAAAAAAACCATGACACACACACACACATAGGGTAGACTATAGGCGCGGGTGACATGGGGAGACCCATATATATATATATATATATATATCGAAAAAAGAGACAGATAATGAATGACACGGTTTTCCGGGCGTTCCAAGGCGGGCATAGCGAGGGCACACATTTTTCTAAAAAAAAAAAAAGCATTAAGAGGCTCTTGGTATGTGCTACTCGTGCAATTTTATATGTATATGTAAAATACATCAGTTAATCAAGCGGGCCTTTTTTTTTTTGGTAAAATTAATTAATTAATTAATTAAATGCCCCCCCCCCCCTCTCCCCCAGTGCTCAGAAATCCCCGATTTGTCGTTTCTGGACTGGCGGGGGAAAATGTTTGGTTATACCCTCCGACAAAGTCCGGTTATTCCTCCTCAGCGTTTTAGTTAGGTCCTATGATAAACTCGCTGCTTTCCTCTGCGGTATTCTCCTGCCTTCCCGGCAGATGGCTTCCCCCCCCCCCCGGGTTTCTCAATGCGTCGGCTGCCTTTCTCTCTCGTGTCCTGTAAGAGTAGTTGAACAGTACTGTGGAGGGAGGCAGAATATGAGCCCCGGGCGACTAGCTAGAATTCTTGGCGCGGGTACTTAGCTTGCCTACCTCGCTGTGCCGCTTGTTTTTCCGTAGTAGTAGCGCACACGAACGAGAGCATTGAGCATACTACTCGCCGGCACACCGATACCCTCCACAGTATTCTATGTAGCTATCTAACTGCCCGGGCTTAGGAATCGCCTCCGCACTACTCGTTTGGAATAGTACAGGGACTACAAACTATCTCCTATCCGGCTCTTTTCTTGCAACTCCCAATGGTCAAAGCGGAAATGAGTTGGACTAATTAGGTGGAATTTCCTTGATCAAAACTAGCTGATGTCCAGGCCGCCTTAACAAGACGACCGAGGTACTGTGGAGAGTATCGGGGCCGGTGGGTAGGGTGCTCAATGCTCTGCTTCGTGTCGCTACATGCTACGGAAAAACGAGCGGCAGCGAGGTAGGTAAGCTACCCACGCCAAGAACTCTAGCTAATCGCCCGGCTCAGATTCTGCCTCCACAGTACCTATTAGATGGCCCCAAGCCATTTGCCGACATGATGCTATGAAGTCTCTCTTATAACACACAGGACTAAGAAACAGTTCAAATTCAAATTACTGCGCCCGGGGGGCCGCGACCGACTGTCTCGCAATCCAATCACCGCAGCCATCGGTGTGCCCTGCAACAAAACAATCACCCGTCTGCCCGCCTCAAAACTGACCCAAACACAACCCTCCCTTGCTCCAGCATCTTCATCCTCCGCTCCAAAAACTCTCTTTTCCGCGCTACGCCCGTGGGCTCAGATGCTACGCCGAGAATTTCGTCGTCGCGGTCCCAGCGTGCGACTACCATGGGTGAGAAGACTTCCTCGAGGCCTTCGATGAGGTGGCGTTCGATAACTTGAGCCGTAATGTTGTCCGTGAACATTTTTAGGGCGACCTGTGTATGGAGTAGTTAGTTCATGTTTGGAGAGAGGGTGGGTGAGGGGGAGGGACTTCGTAGAAAGCGCAGAGGCAGTCTAGTGCATCGCTGCATGAGTGGCCGTCCATATCTTCGCTAACTCGCTTCCGACATGTCTGTTGGATCTTTTTGGAATCAAATTGGGTTGTCTTCTCTGCGAGCAAGCCGTTGTTATCGTAAGTATCGTAAGGGTCCGGGGTAGTTTTAGCGGAATCCATCGTTTGGTTAAATAGGCTTATCGACCTTTTGGAGCGAGTTTCCTGAATGGATTTGGAATAGGTGTCGTTGTACGTCATGGGGTATCGCCTCATATCCTTGATGATCTTCGATAGCTCGATTTCGCTCTCTTCGAGTCGCTTCTTGAGCGAGTCCTCTATGTGTGGGACTCGTAGGCGCAGACAAATGTCTTCTGGACAGAGCTCTGAGAGGAGATTGTCGACGAAGTTGGTGCAAAGCGACGTGACACGTTGGACGTGCTCCTTGGCTAGACTTCCCCAGCGTTCTGACTGCTCCCAAAACAACTCTCCGATCGAGAGCGGGTTGAAATTGCCCGATAGCTGCCGTCCGCGAGTGCGAATGAGAGTTCGCTTTACCCATGCTAAGGCTTGCTTTTCCTGCAGTGTCCTTGGGTTATCATCGTCATCGTCCTCAGCCTCAGCATCGCCACCATCTTCAATGTATTCACCTTCGGCGACGCCATCGTCTTTACCACTGGCATCGCTACTACCTTCACCAATCTCCCATGTCATACTGTGCCCAATGAACCTATATTTGTGGCCTCTCTTTCGCATTTCGACCGCAAATTCATCGTTGAGGTATTGGATCATAGCTCGCAGCCTACGCGTAGTCAGAGTGGCGGCGGAATGCGGGATATTTTCGACCTTGCTGAAGTAATTGCTTTCATAGTGGCCATTGATGCTTGCTCTAGTAATATCGTAAAATGACATGCTAAGCCTCATCAGATACTGCTTGGCGTCAGCGGCGGTTGAGCGCTTTTCCCCCAGCTGCTCTAGCCCCTTCTTGGTCTCCTCTAGCTTTTCGTTTATGTCCTTTCGTAGCTTAGGTAGCTCCCGCCTGATGTGTTTAAATAGGAGCTCACTGAGGCGCTCTCTTAGCGGCTTGATGCTGACGCAATCGCGAGATAAAGTAGACCAGTTACCGGTGCTCAAAAATTTCGTCTCGGACCGGTTTCGCTCTGCAAAGGTGTGATCGCGTTCTTTATAGCCCCTATTCTTTAGCACGTGCCAGCCTAGCTTGAAAAAGATATCTTTATTGTTTGCTAGGTCAATGAACGCTGCCTCGTTCTCGGAATCTGGATGGAGGTCGTCGGGTTTTGTGATAATCCCGAGAGTTCGGATACCCTCTGGATCAGCGTCTCTTGCGCGCTGGAGGATGATCTGGTTGGCATAGTCGTTTTTCGCCGAGATTATCGGGAGGATTATTGTTCGGGGATTGTTGATATATTGGCTGACGAGCTCCGCGACCAGCTCGACATCCTCTCGCGTTTGTGACTTATTCTCGGAGTGTATCAGGCCAGGGAGATCGACAAGCGTGAGCTGTGGCCGATCCGGGCCGCTGATCTCAATGCACAGGACATCTTTTGCAAATGCCCTTTGGGTCGTCCCCCAAGAGTCGTCGCTGCCAATACCCATCGCCTTGGTCGCTGAATCGATGATTGACGGTAGCTCGTTGAAATCGGTAATAGAGAGCTCGAAGTTCTCTAATTCATGCCGTTCATTTTGCGGTCTCGCCTCGTCTGGGACTATCTTCGTCGCGATCGATGAAAGCGCGGCGCGGCGCAGCACGATCTCCGTAGCGAACCTGGTGCACAGGTTCTCCTTGCGCGGGAATGGGATCTCGGTGATTGCCTCCAGGACTGAGCTCTTCCCCGAGGATTGGTCGCCGCAAACTACCAGTTGCGGTAGAGAAACGATCCCGTCGAGACCGCATTGGCGCAACGAGTCGACGATGTTCAGGACTCCTCGCTGCTCATCGCTCTGGAGAGCGTCGAGGGATGACGTTGAGACTACTGTGGGGGTTGGGGTCGAGTCATCCGGGGAAACCGCCTCTGCCTCATGGAGAGAATGGCGTTCATTAAGCTCTTTGCCTGCCACCAGTCATTATCGCGCAACTAAATATGGATAGGATCGTTGGGGCTAAACCTGATGGCATAGTTGAGCAAGGTACTGCGAACTGCGTCTCGATTTGGCGTATGTTTGGGAGAATGCGGCTAGCTTGTGTAAGTTGGTTTGGACTAACTACCAATGTCGGGTCAACCTAGGCACTTTGTCTGCGAAGCCATTCAAAGCTCGATATGGGGCATCCGAAACCAACCAACCTATGTACTATTCTGGGTTTGCTCACTTAGGTGGAAAATGAAGGGCGTATCTGGTCGATGGTGCACGAGCGATGGAGGTATTGGTGGAGCGTCTATCTTGGGGGGTCCCCAAGGCGTTATATTCGCGAACTGGATTGCTCGTATCAGTAGCCCTGACCCAAGAACAGGATCAGCTGAGGACAAGAGCGCAGAAGCATCCCGGATTGCAAACAGGTGCGAATCTCTAAGGCATGGGACGAAAAAGAGCAAACAAAGCGCGATATGATCCGGGCGGCGAAAATTTGGCAATTAGACATGACGACCAACGGGAACACGCGCAGTGGAACTTCTCTTCGTTTGCCGTTGCACCGGGGGCATGATGAATCCGTGTGCGGGCTCCTTTTTCGAGCTACCCTTAGTTTGGCACGATAGGAGACGCACGGAGGGAACAAACTCACCTACGGGATAGACAGCTGGCCAGGATCCGCCATACTCTTAGCTGTGCGTTTGAAAAGCGACATCATATCTTGAGCGTGTAGCGACGCATGGCACTGCGAAAAATTACATCCGGAAGCTCACTGTTGCGCACGGGCGATGGACTGTCCCGCCGGAGGGGAGTCCATATCGGGAGCCAGGGCTGTTGCAGGATTGCGTTGAGTGGGCTAGTGAGCGGGGAATGCCCGCTCATTGAGAAGTTGGCGTTTGCACAAACAGCGGCCCTGTCTCAAGGCCGCTCCCCTCTCACGCCGGTCTCGGGGTTTGCGTTTGCGTACTCTGCTGCTGTGTGTCTGTGGGCGCTCCATCCGACCCCGATAGCAATGTGGGCTAGCCTGAGCCGCTAATCGTGGGTGGGTTATTTACGCGGGCTGGTGTCTTACAGTGAGTGGGACGCGGAAAGTCTCTGGTCGTTTTTCTCACCAAATTAAGCGAAAGCGACCAGAGATTTTCCGCATAGTTCTGTACTTGCCGTCCCTTTGATCGAGCAGAGGCTTTGGTGCCAAACGGGGCAGCGAAGAGGTCCAGAATCACGGACAAACGAGAATCCCGGGAACACAACACGAGAGTACACGCGGTTTGGATCCAGACCCCAGGGCCAATAACCCGTTTGCCGACTGATGGGCGCATCCCGGAAAAATGGGATATTTGCAGACAGATAGTCGCTGCTGCAATATGGCGGGTGGAATAGACTGATTAATTAGATAGATTACATTGTGTGTGGCTTCGAGATGGCAGAGATTTTCTAGCCTCATGCGGGCCAAGGAGTTATCGCGGGGTTAGGCCCTAGGTGGCGATCGTAGCCCCGCCACCCGATAACAGCAGTCACGACCGAAGTAAACTTAGAATCCAAGCAACACAGCCGTTGCCCAGCTGAAGCGTAATAGCGGCTGACTTGTCGGTGAGATAGCTGTAAGTAACTATTGAGAGAAACCGATAACGAACTCCAGTCGAATGGCCTAACAATGTGAAATAGCTGAGAACCTCCAAGTTCAGCCTCCCTGTTCTCCTCTCTCCTCACCCCCTTCTCCAACGGGCTCCCTACACTGGGGACACCGAGCCTCTTCCATTGGCATCCCGCATTCCCCGACGTGTACTGGGTTTTTCCCGTTGGAATGGTGGTTAAATTCCGAGACTCGCAGGTGGAGAAAGCCCTACGGGGTGATAGTTCCGACAATAATACCGATACCCTATCCTCGAAAACCACCTCGCCATTGCCTGGTGTAAACCTCCCTCTTCTCCTGCGTCGTTGCGAGGCTGGAAAGCGTCCCCCCATCCAACAGTCTTCTCACCTTCGCGGCGTCATCTTTTAAGTGTGCCAGTGTGCCGGGGTTTTTTGGGCGCAGGCTTTTAGCGAAATCTAGACTGTTCCTCTTGCGCGCTGAAACATCGCTATCTCAGCTCCTATCTCGACTAGTTAGCCATGTGCTCTAGAATTGCCGAGTGGGAAGTGCGGAGAATAGGGCGCGATAGATTTGGGCTTCTACCTCGTGTTGGGGAAGACTGGCGTCCCTAGAGGAGTCTTTGAGAGAGACACTTTTGATTAAACTGTTGACTGGGACCCTCTGTGCGGAACCAAAGGTCGAAGGTATTTTGTATGCCCCGCCGGTTCGCTTCTGCGGCGACCATGCTATTTATCCTCCTATACGCAAGGCTGTTCTGTGGACTTGACAGATTTCGCAGGTGTGTCTGTTCCCAAGATCGGTATTCCTTCAGGAAGTCCTGACTTTTTGGTCCCCGTACTCGGTGCGCTGTGACCACGCCTGCACGAATGCCTTCCTCTCATCCTCGGTCGGTGTCTCTTGTTTCCTGGGTCGCCCCATTTCATGTTTGCGTGCGCTACATACCTGCGCGTCGCTCCATCTAGTAAAGCTATCTCAACAACCCTCTTGCTGGCATGGGACAGTCTGGGCGCCCTTTTGGAGACTAGATACAATAGAAAAGTGGCCACAGGGGAAGAATCAATGGATCTTCGATTTTGGTGTCGCCGTAGGCTTCAAAGATAATTAGATTGAATTTTCGTTTGAAAATGTCTTTTGTACCACAGTTCTGGCGGAGGGGGGGCACTGGTGTCCGCGGGGGAATCTTAAGTATTGAGGAATGGAATCGCTACGGTCGGGACGAAGGAAGTGGCGGTCACAGCGGAGTCGCAATGTAAATAGACATTAGGGTACAAGGACAAAAGGCTCCTAGCCACGTCGCGCGCGATACCTTACGCGGTTGCTGACCGAGCTAAATGGTTAGGATACCTATAGGGTAGGGCGAATCAGGAGGGTGTTGTCTCTATGTATTTTTCCCCCCAGGGTTTCTCGAAATTCCTCGTTTATATACAGTTTCTAGTTGGCCTCGTTGGGTTCCTATATCGCCCCGACTATTGGGTTCCACCTCTGGATTCAGGATCGGCAGTAGAGCCCGTGGTCCATTGCCTGGGGTTAGAGAAGAGCCAGGGGGAAGCGCTGTGATTGCCCGGAATGCTGGGTGTGGCACTTTGGTGTGAGTTGACATGCTAAGGCAGGGTGGGGAGCAGGGCTGGGGCTGGGCTGGAAGCACGGGTGTGACCTAAGTACAGAGTACAGTGCAACATACATTTGTGGTCGGTATACCGGATCCCATTTAAAGTTCAAAATGAAGTCGATATCGTTGACAGGCAGCTATTTGATGGGATTAACGAAATCCTACCTATGAGCGAATTCCGCGAATATGAACCCCGCTAACACGGGTCGGCAAAAGTAACGCCATGACGCTCAAGTAGCCTCAGACCTACTGGGAAAGTTAGCACCTTGGTCGCCACCTGTTAGGTACAGCACGAGTATCTGGTAGGGCGACCGACGGAGATTGGAGCCAAAATGTCCGCCAAGGCGGAGGGTTGCTTCATGTGTTAATGGGTGCAACAACTGCTGCTATCTGGCGAGCTGACTACATTTCACGCCGCTCTACCTCGAGGAAGCCAGGTCTCGCCCTGCCTGTTGGACAAGATATACACAAGTGTGCTTGCTCTGTTGTGTTTGTGCGGGTATTCGGTCGATTGGGTGGGTGTGGCGGCCCCTACCTCTCTATGTAATATTTTGTATATCGCTTCAATATCGTTAATCATAGTGTCACATAAATTAGTTGAGACCCCCGGGCTTGTCCCGGATATCTACTGCCGCATAAATTGGCGCTTTCTCGGTTTGTGCTATGTTGCTGGCGTCGGATCTCTTGCTTCAATAGATAACTCGTGTGCCGTGAAATAGTCCAAACAATTCTCGCACCCGGCTGTACTACCACGTCTAAATCACATCGCACTCTTGTGTCGCTCCCTCTTTTCTAGAAATGACCTCTGGCTGTGGAACCATAGGTGAATGATAAATACGTTGTGCTTGCAATCTCCCCAGACCAACCCGCGGTCGACCAGCACAAGCCTAGACTCCAGCCACAGCACGCTCAGTGCTCAGTTCCCAAGATGCGATTCTACTTCTCACTCCTTTTAACCCTCTTCGCCGCCATCGTCTACGCAGCTGATTGCAAGGGCTGGGACTATTTCATGGCTCCCTTCCTCGAATCCCACGAGGATATGGTCTGGTCTGCCCGTCAACGCATGTGTGGGGATGGCGAGTGCGGGAACGACCAGGAGTGCATGTTGACGGAGCACAGTAAGGATGGGAACGTAAAAATCTATCGGAAAGATGTCCAGCGTAATTTCCAGCACTGTTGGGTAAGCTCGTTGCCCGGAGCTTGGTACCGTAGGGTCT
Source organism: Geoglossum cookeanum (assembly GCA_021527025.2). NCBI lineage: Eukaryota > Fungi > Ascomycota > Geoglossomycetes > Geoglossales > Geoglossaceae > Geoglossum > Geoglossum cookeanum. The sequence goes on from JAJDFF020000087.1 coordinate 20,362, forward strand.
GAGTGTTGTGCTGACTGCTGGGTTCTTCAGGATGCCACTGCGAATATCATCACGCAGTGTAATCGGGGGTGGTGGCAGACGGGGTGGTGGCAGTTGACAGATGAGTTTTATGAGGTGTGTTGACAAAAGGCGCATCCCGTCGAATTGGTTAGCTAGCTCTAACTCCAGAATCTAGATTCGGGTTTCGCCTACACCTGCACTTGAGTGGAGGGAGCCTGGGCTGCAGAGCAGGATTGTAAAGGGGAAAGGTGGAGGGAATTAGATGGACTTATACGGCGCTGATAATAAGGGGGACATCGGAAGCAATTTAGCCATGGCGTTCATGCTTTGAATGCGGAGTAATCCTCTTCACATACAATATAGACCCACGGCATTTACAAATCGTCTAATTGACCAAAACATTTATCAGTCTCTTTAGTACGGCCGTGAGTAACGGGCCCCGCTTTCTGCCGTCCTGTTCAGATATGCTAACTGTTGCAATAGATTCTAGTATTAAGCTGCTAGGTACAAAAGTAAGAACAAGGTGGCAGACAAGAGCGAAGGCAGGAAAGAATTTTCTGCCCGCTGGCGAATCGGGCTAGGCAAATAGGGACCACACAATTTCGCTGGCTCCTATTTGCCGCCAAGGGAGAGTCTCAGGTTGTTCCGCCCGCGACACACGATATTTCAACACTAACAGCACAGCCATAAACCTTCTGATCATCTTATAATAACTACCACAGACCCTAAACTATTGTCCATCCGGTTGCAGCACGTGTGTCGCTGGGGCCGCCGGGTCTGAGGGGGGACGCGTACATCAATTCCGCCTATACTATCCAAATACTCTGTCCGACATGAACAGCTACAAGAGAACAAAAAGAATCGAGAACGCCATAGACCACATAAATGGTGTCGCAAAGGTGGTGGTGTTGGGCGTGGTGGGGAACCCGGCTAGCTACTAGGTGCGGTCACACTAGCCTCCGGGGTGTGGTAGTACTTGAGGAGAGGGTGGCGGCACCAGCGCTCAGTAGGTTGCGGGAAAGCTCGTAGCCGTGCGTATCCCTACTAGGATGGAAGATCTCGAGCTGGCATTTCCTGTATGATTCTGTACGACGACCGCCACCGGGAGGGGGGCGCGGCTATGGGTGTGTGGGAGGGGATGCTTGCTCTGGGTTGTGATGGGGGTGGGCCTGCTTGCTCTCAGGACAAGTCTTTCTCTCTGAATTAGAAGTTAGAGAGCGCTGCTCCGCTAAGCAATAATTTTTTCGGGTGATGGATGGAATTCTTGGGCTCTTTTGTGATCGTAGTTGGCTCGACTGAGCCCGACTATTGTGGCGGGAGGGGTTGCCCCTATCTTGGCATCTTGGCTTGCATTAATGTGGCTGTCACAATCGCACTTTTATGTGGCCTAGAATTAATTTATCTGTTCTGCGACAACTCTGAACAGTTTCGCTCCACGTTTATTCCGGGTTGGGACATTTCGGTGAGTCGCAAGTCGCTCGTTAGCAGCACAACGCATTAGGTGAATCGTTTACTCATACCGTAGGAACCAGCCATCTCGATAAGCAATTCGCGTTTTAGGTCTAGGTATTGGAGCGACAGTGGATTCAAAAAAGACAAGAACGACGACAGCTAGCAGGGCTACGGAGGACGAGGAGTTCACGCGTCCGGCACTTGGGATGTTGAATCCAAGATTAGGGCTCGTCAAACTCACTCCCCGATAAGAAATGAGATAAATAACCCGCAGCGGGCTGGCGTGAGTAAATAGTAGTGAGAGAATGTGCGACAGGAACGCCAGGGTTAATGACTGAACCCCTCTCTAGACAGTAAGAATGCTGAGAGATCTAGGTCGGAACACAGACTGGAAGGCAAGCAGACCGAGCTCCACGCCTGGTTTCGTGGAGAACTCGAAAAACGGGGAAGAAAAAAACGAGCTAAACGGAGGCTGAAGCGCTCTAACCAATGAAGGATCCACTTGCCCCAAAGGAGCAGCGGGCAGTTTACCATAGCTCTCTGTTAATGAGACCGGGGAGGGCAATCGCGACACCGGCCATGCCCGCACGCGGTACATACCCCACAACAAAGATCCGGGTTATTCATGTTCTCGCATTTGCAACACCACCACCAACCATCCATATTAGCATCTTTTGGTGCCATATGGGCATTGTGGGAGTAGCTGGACTGGGGCCGGAACTCCCCCCCTCCGAAGCCCCTGCCCGCGTCCGTTGAGACGCCGGACGGTGTGATGCTCCAGGAGGAGTACTGATAAGAACTTCCAGCTCGGTGTTGCATATGGGCGTCCTGTGACGTACTGGGAGCGGCTTGGCTCCAGCTGGAGTTATATCGCGGATATCCGCGTTCGGGCTGCACGTTCATGTCAACAGGGTTGCTGGCGGGAAGGTATGTGTTCTCGAAGGTGGTCTTGGGAGTCTTGTATTGAAAGGTGCTTCGGGGGTCAGCTTTTCTGGGTGAGGCGTGCCGTTGGATGGGCTACGATACCTCATGTTGTTTTTTGCAAAAGCGTGGCTAGGAATACACCCTATTGGGTATGCGGTTGGGCAGCTTGTTGGAAGCTTTTTGCGATGGGTGAGGTAGAGGAATGTGCTTGGGTTGAATTGTCTGATTCGATGCGAGTCTTTGCTCCTGCTCTACGCTCTTCTGGCAGAGATCAGAGCAGCTTTATATCCCACCACCGGACCACGTTAACTGCTCTAAGTTCAAAACGTCGGGCGACGTCGCCGCATGATTCCACGGTAGTGTGACTATTTGTCTACTTGGCGGTACCCTTCAACCGCCATGTTGTTGCCCGCACTGTTCTTGCGGCGGTGGTTAGAACGGAAGCGTCCTACCGACCGGTGATGCGAGTGTGTAAGTACACTCAGTATTGGCTAGTTAGACTGGAGTGAGAGAGCGGTGTGCGATGCTCTGTGTTGAAAGTGAAACGGGAAAGCGATGAGGCCGCCCCAAAAAGGCGGCTTGGTGCAAGCCTGGCTGGCCATGACGCAGAGACTTGGACACGATGCGGAAACTAGGTTTCCACATTACTGACCGCAAGTTACCAGATGGCCGTTTGTGCCCTATAACTAAGTCAGCAGGATCGCAAATACCGACAACTAGCTACATGGCTCTGGGGCAAACCCCACGTCTTTGGCCTGGGGGAGCTAGAAACCGGGATCTAAGGCTTCTAGCGGTGCACGCGCACGGGTAAGTAACGGATGTAGCTTAGGATCTGAAGCTAAAAGCAGTCATACTAGGAGATCGAGGAGTAGTAACAGGTTTGCGCTAAATACACAGCCCTGTTTTTGCTGGAGCATAGGCCGGAAGGCGTTGAAATCGCGCAGGGGGCGTTCCGTTACAGGTTAGCCCTCAGCGGACCGAGCACCGCCACCTCGGGCTGCCTGGTGGCCTCGCTCACTAGACGGTTAGTGGTTAGTGCCCAAGTCTGCTCTCCCTCGTCGGCCAGTGGTCAGGGCTGCGCCGGTCGCGAACCCTAACAGACGGAATCGAGCACGCATCCGGGAATACGTAGCAACGTCCTCCAGGGCGAGGTGAGGTTTTGGGGTCGCGTTAGTGCGGACCCAGCCTTCAAGAATAGCCACGCTAGCCAGCTTGCATTCTACTTGACCGACAAGTTTCTCCCCTAACTCCAATATCAACCTCGACGCCCCCGGTCCGTTCAGAGCTTTGCCCTGCGCTGGTAGAGATGGCGGTTAGCTCGTCGCAGAGCGGTAGAGCCACCGAAGCCAACAAGCTAGCGCGAACCGGTGTCAGCCTTGCGATTGTACATGTCGCCCCGTTCAGCGCAACCCGGAGCACATAAGGCGGGCGATCGGTCCTCGTTTCAGAGTGTCCCACGGACTCCAGTCTGTAGATTTGCCGCAGAACTAGTGAGGACGCTCTCGATAGCCTACAAGTCTGGTAGACAGCGGCCCCGCCCTTCGCTCCAGGTGCCTGGAATCCGTGTAGATGCGTTTTGGTAGCGTAGCCCCGCGGCCGGCGGCGGGGCGGGCGAACCACTGCGCGGGGCAAGACTGGGCGATTACGCCCGGTTCGCCGCGCTACACAATATGTGCTAAAGTTGGAGGTTCTGCGCGCCTATTCTATGGGCATTGCTTGTCTTACTCCCCTAACACGGCGGCTACGGTCCAGACGAGTAGGCGAGCAGTATTATCGCTCTGGGTGGTAGTACCTGGGGTCAAAGCCGCCGGTCACCTACTCTGTCCTATGTGTAGTGTGCAGAGGCGTTGCCAAAGCTGTCTAGAGGCCGCAGGACAAGACACGCGCAAATACCACCCAGCGATACGCACCTCGGTAACGCAGATATGTAATTGTGTTGATAGAACTCTCGGAACGATGGGGCCACAATCCATTGGCCTGTTGGCACCTCGTCCCATTTGTCCCCTCGCTGCTCCCCTCTGTTGCTGGTGTTGTTGGTGTTGGCGCCAACCGCGTGGTGGTAAATAGGGGCTAGCGCCACCTATAACAACCGCGTTGCGGCGGCATTCCCGCAAGCCACCTCTTGAAACCCCATGGATCTTGAGTCATGGCTTGAAGGCTTGCCTTCACAAAAACAAAAACGCAAGGGCTCTACGATATCCGCCATGGAGCCAGACGAGTCTGATTCGGGATCTGACGTTACTGATCGCACCGCAAGACTGACCCCTCGCCGCCCGCCTGGGTCGCAAGAGGGCCTTTCGGGCCGGAGCAGTTCATCTAGGGACCGTACCCGTAAGAGAAGCCCAGCCTGCTCGATAGCGGACCTGGCATCTGCAGTTCCTCCCATCGTGAGGCGCGAGATCGACCCGATTGAAACTCGATTGCCGAGGAGTGTTTTCCTGCTACAGGGAAAGATTATGGCATTCGAGACCTTCCGGGGAATCTTTCCGGCCTGTCTCCAGGTTCGTTGACATTAATGTTATTCAAAATATGCCCTGCATCATCTACTAACCCATCCGTTCGACTGTGTCGACACAGACTCAGATTTCTCCTCTCCTTGGCGGTGCATTCGAAGGCCAGAGCTACTACTGCAACGATGGGAGCCTTTCAGAGGACGATGAGCAGTCAATTTGGGGCCAAATACAGAAGATTCGGAGGCGCGCGAAAAAGTGTGGTGAGCGAGGAAAAACGGAGCCCTCATGGGGTGAAGAGGTAGTCCGTCCATTATTAGATCTTAGTGTCGAATACAGGCAAATGAAAAGAAAGGCTGATTGGTCTGTAAATGCCTTTTCCTTACCCCGCTGTATCTCTGAGCCTAAATTTTTAGCACTAATACTCTTCATATATAGTGCCGTTACCGTCGATGTTGAAAATCTGTACGTCCTAATCCCGATATTGACCAACCTAACTAACCTAACTATAACTAACTCCTCTCACCACCCAATAGTACCACAGCAACGATCTCACCCCACCATCTGGCCCTAGTAGGCGCCCGCGGCGGGCCCCTTGAATTCAAAAAGGTCGAATACGGTTTCTTCCTCGCTCTAGGACCCGATGACTACGCACACGGACAAGAACCGCAGCCGCTCGATCCCCTGGAGCAGTCTGTCAACCAAACTGTGCCCGGCTATGTGCGCAATCGACCGTTGGTTTTGTTCCTGGAGCTCAAGAAACCTGGCTCGGAAGGTGACCCATTAGTGCAATTGGGGGTATGGTCTTCCGCACTGCTAACGAGGCTAAGGCTCCTCAGTCTTACAAACGCGATAGATCTCCCCCCTCTACCTATTTTACAGGTCGTTGGTCATGACTGGAAGGTCTATTATCTCCATTGCGTCGATTCCGGTACAGTGGTATGTTGCGTTCGTTTACCGATTTGTCTCCTTCCCAATCATAATGGCAACTAACGGTCCTTTTTCTGCCCATGAAGGTGCTTCATGGGCCCCAAGTTATCGGCTCGACGCTCAATATCCAAGGTATCTACCAAATCATCAAGGTATTAGGGGCCGCTGCGGATTATGCTGTGGATGAGTACTGGCCGTGGTTTGAGAATAATTCGCTTTGAAGAAGGTTTTTTTGAAGTTTTCGCTCGCAGTATCATGTAACATAGAACTCTTCTGCATCTCAATCCAATCGATTCTAGCTACTCTGTATTCCGACGGTTTCTACCTCTGGCATTAGAGTACAAACGAACCTAGCGCCTTCGAGTACTGTGGAGAGTATCGGGGCCGGTGGGTAGGGTGCTCAATGCTCTGCTTCGTGTGGCTCTATACTACGAAAAACGAGCGGCAGCGAGGTAGGTAAGCTACCCGCGCCAAGAATTCTAGCTAGTCGCCCGGGCTCAGATTCTGCCTCCACAGTACGCAAGACTCGATGAAGAATCATATGAGAGAGAGAGAAACGGACACTATGGTAATACTAGGACCTACTATGGAGTGATTGCTGTGTGGCGCACTCGCGGGGCTGAGGACGAAACTGAGAGGGGTATGAAACCGCCACAGGTCCCATGGTTCCGGTCTCGCTATTTCAACCCTTATTCTCCTCTTGAGCGGCACGAGGAGGCTAACAATACAAAGAGGTAACCTCCCGCAGCTGGAATCGAATAGATAGATAGAATTGAGACTATTCCGCACAACTTCCACTACAGAGCTCTAACGGTACCGACCGTTTCAGGGTATCGATATATCGACTACTAGAAATCAAGGTACAGCCTCTTACACGACATATAGGCAGGTGGGTAACTCCCTAAAGCGCTAAAAACCAGGAGGGAAAAATTCAGCATTGGGCCCAGTAGCATCCACTAATATACAAAGATTTTATCTGGCTATCGTCCGGTAACCCAAATTGCTGCGACTACAGCCAACCGCTCATCCCACCAGTACAGGGGAAAATGCCCTCCCGTGGGTGGAGCACACATGCTGGTATTAAAATTTGTTGAACCGGGTTGCCGCAGCCTGCTCCACCAGGCACCGATTCCCGGCGTGGTTTCCCATCCTCCATGAGAGGGTTTCGATATAAATTCTGTCCAGAACCAGTTTTTTGGATGTGAGCATTGCTTCGGCTAGCCGCCGTCAATCCCTCATTCCCAGCTTCCTCCTGGTATATCCAGCTGAATAGGAGAGAGCTTCCGAGCATCTCGACAAACCAGTTATTCCGTGTCTCGGGCGGTATTTTGTAGTAGAGTGGGAGGGGAATGGGGGGCTTCAGACTTGTACTTCAGACTCGTAGGGTGTTGTTTTAGTAAATTGATTGCTGGTGTACTGAGTGTTAGCTTTCCGTTATTCGGACGAGTGGCTTCTACTTATGTATTTTGAGGAGGGGGGAATGGTTTGGGGAGACTCCTAATCGTGTTTGTGAATGCTAGATTGTTTGGTCTCAGCGTGCTGCTTGCTGTAACAGTTGTGGTGCGAGGACAGTACGTATTTCGCGTTTTGGTTGTGATGCTGAGGGGAGTGGGAACGGAGTAGTATCAAAATTGGCCTGCCACTCTCCATTGTAACAAGTTGCATCACGAGAGTCATACCCGCACGATACATCTACCGATTCCGGCTAGGTTATAAATACTAGATGCTTTCCCGGTTATTCGCCTATTCGGTATTTTTTTTTACTATTTAGCGCCAACGGTAGCTTTCCTTTCTGCACTGCTAAAAGCGCCGTCTCAGCGTCGCTTTTTGGGAGTTTTACCAAACGCGCGCTAACACGGAGCGCTAGCTGGTGACGGGTGAACATGCAACCTCACCGGAAGTTTAGCTTCACAGCGAGGTGCTCTCATGGCAAATAAAATTTAGCACGGTGTACAGAGATGATACCGTAACTAACCACCACACCCCCCTCTATGCATCCAAAAACCCTCTTAGCAGCATCCCTCTCACGTATATAAAGTCTCTAGATTCCCCCTCTTCTATAGCAAGAAATTCAAGAGACATGGGCGAAAACTACTTCCCCAAGGGAAGATTTCGCTTTTGTTCAACGCCCACAAGCCCAATACTCTCTGCAGTAAGCTGTGGAGGTATGACCCTATTAAGGAGAGGCTCCCGGTAGGGAAAAATCCCCTTCCTAGGGATACATATCTCAGAGCCCGTTTGTACACACCCCGCGACCGTCAACATGAGAGTATTTATTGACTACACGCGATAAATTCCCGACACTGCCGCATATCCCATACCCCGTGCGAAGAGCGAAGAGTGAAAACTAATCTTTTATCGTACTGCGAAGGCGATCTGTTCTATGCCCAGTTGTGATGCTACCCAATGGCTTGCATTTAGGCGTTCCATACCGACAGCAAAATTTAACTCCACGATAATAACAGGAATAACATACTTATACATAGATAATATCTTCCAACAATCTACATAATAATGCGACATGAGTTACATATGGGTATGCGCTAATCTGCATATAGAAATGAACCGCAAAGCACACATACACGAAGAACGGGTATGCCCCTGCAGAGGCTCACACAACTATAGAGCCCCGCAACAAGCACACTCGAACTCCAGAGAGCAGAGAGGTGATTACTTTATTTGGGCGGGGTCTAGAGGGCTTTATACACTCCATACGTTGGGCCATTATAATAATAAAATGGGAGATTAACCACACCCAATAATCCGCTCTGCAGAGTTCAGAAACTGAATGGAAAAATAGGCGCCGGATCTAGCGGCCGCTAGGCCTTATATCGGCATAAGCTTTTCACTCAGCCACGATTCTCGCAATTCGGCAGTTCAACTGGTTAGGAAACCTCGAACTACGCTGGTGCGGTTTACTCGATAATAGCTCCGCTCCTCGCAGGGTATTCGTTCCTGCGATGACACCATACCTTAGTCTTCCATTCGGTTCATCGCGCGAACTCCCCCCCCGCGAGTATCGCGGAGGTAATTTCCGGAGGTAATCGGTGGAACTAGGGCGGGTTCGTTCAGATGCAGGAGCGGTGTGGTTTACTGTATTTTTGTGAATTGGGCTCTGACAATCTTATATACTTTTACTACTGCAGAATATGGAATACATCTATTAGAGTTGGCGCCAGCGAGAGCAGCGAAATTATATATAGTGGATTAATACAATTCATCTTGGTTTGAGCTATGAGGTACCGTCTCTATACGTAGGCCTCCTGATCGTATTGCTGAGGAAGCGAAGAGGTTTTGGATGTCGCCATATCCGAAATTTGGAGCGGGTGGAGGTTCCCGTGATACACCAATGGTGCTACATCAGCGCCATTAACTAATGACCATACTAGCTGTGGTGAAGTTGTGTGTGTGTCCAAACCCCCCCAACCGGACTGCATGTACACCCCTACTCGCCCAGAGACATTCCGCGAAACCAACAGCCCTCTAACCCGTCCACGATACCAATCTTCTGGGGCAACTTCCCCTATTAAACATGAGTCCACTACCTGGCCTCCCGGTGTCACCGCCGAACATTCATACTTTATATCGACCGGACCCGGATTCATAACATAAACTCTCCATGGGCACCAATCCCCTGTGATAGCTTTCCCCTCCAGACTCGGGTTCACTTGAATGTCCCACGGCCACCAGTCTCTAGTATCTCCTCCATTCACCAAACATAAGTCCACTATCTGGACTCCCCATGTTATTTTTTCGTCCGCTACGTCAACTCCCCCCCGCTCCATCGTTTGAGGGGGGCAGAACGTGACCCCTTTAGAATCCAAGAACCGTACTAGTACTAACATACGGCGAGAACCCGGCTGTGGACCGAAACCGGGCTTCGACTTACCATATACTTTGTCTAGCCAGGCCGCCACACGGGAGGACATCGTAATGGACCAAGTGATCCAGACTCCAGGGGACAACGCGTTTCAGAGCCAGGACTGGGGAGATTGAGGTCGGGTATTCCGAACTCGCAGGCTGCTGGTTGGTAATTGGGTGCTGACTTGCTGACTTGCTTCAAATCGTCAGGGTAGATGGCCTCTACTTATATTGGGGCCATTGCTTCCCTACGATGGAGGCAGCTATTTGGAGAGACCGCAATCGACGTTGGAAATTCCAAGCGCTGAGCCGTAGTGGTTGCGCAAGAGTTGGCGTTTCAGCAAGCAATAGCTATTAAATGAAGTCACCCACACGCCGCATCTACGGCTACTGCCCCTTTAATAGACCTTCCTTCATGCTTTTAGCGCCAGCGGTAAGGTTCTTCAAGCAGAAGCGCTATCTCGGCGCCTCTCAAGGAGTTTAGCCAACCGCCGCGCTAACCCGATCCCACTGCAGCGCGCGGCTAGAAGTAGGGTTCATTTCCACGATAGAGGTAGCAAGCATGCAAACTGCTACCACAGCTCTAGAAATGAGTTCTCGTGTACTCTGTACTTGCAGGGAAAAGAATATCTGTATTCTAACACGTCGGTGTTAGGCCGCGCGCTGTGCCGCTTGTCAGCCCCCAGCGAAGACTTCTTGCTCAGACCATGTAACATAAAAATTACAACCCCAATTAATCCACTCAATTCTACACTTCATGTACGAACATAACTAACCATCGTCAAATGAGACTGTTATCGGAAATCTGAGAGGATTGGCCGAGAACAAGTAGGCTGGTGATTAGAGGGGCTAGCCCTGAATAGTTTCTCTTCAGCCCCAGTCTATCTGCATCACCATCTCGCCGCGGTGCAAGGAATAGCTGCCTAGATGCCAGGTAGCAACACGGCCAAATTCTGGCCGGAGGCTGACAACGCAAGCCTGTGGGCGCTCGTGTGCCCAACAAAAATTTTCTTACCGAACTACTAGCTACATGCAACAACCATTGTACATAGCAATTGATCTATCCTACCCTTAATCTTGATTAATTTATAGATAGTTAGAAAAGTGGTCAACCTCCTGGTTGTAGTCAACCACCCGGTGACCCATGTTACCCGATCGTAAAGTAATTGCTTTTTAGCGGGGTATTAACACAGACCCGCACTGCCCATCAACCAGCGTTATTCCCTCATTCACCTACTCAGTCCAGGCGGGCAACAATCATGTCGGGAGCGGAGGGAATCGTTGCCCTCGGCATCGCAGCCAATGTGGTGCAGTTCGTTGACTTAGGGTTGAGGTTGTGCAGTCGCATCAGAGAGTATTCGACGACCGCCGGCGCACCACAAAAGCTGGTGGACCAGGCGGATTGTATCTCCGACATCCTAGAAACACTGAAAGACCTATCGGAGACCCAGAAAGAAATATTGGAGCCAAAGCTCGTCACTCGCTGCATCAGTAAAGCGCAGGAACTGTCAGCCCTACTCGACACGTTCATTGACAAAGACCGAGTGGTAAAGTCCTCATGGAGGCATGCAACCAAGGCTTGGAGGTCTCTTCGCGCTGAAAGTAAAGTCCTTGAGCTTCAGACAGCTCTAGAAAATCTTCTTAAACCGTTGGATATCCGCCTCCAGGCAAAAACAGCGTGAGTCGAACAAAAACGCTCTAGTTTAACTTCCACCCACGCCGTATTGTTGCCGTATTGTTGAACATCGAAACAGGGGTAGTTCAAAAAGAACTGAAGACCATACGCTCGCCATCAAGCACCAGAATGAGCAGATCCTAGCTAAAATCTCAAGCAGCAACTGGAGCACTAAGGAGTGTGAGTAGTTCCGGTTCGTCCATTATACCCACACCATGTCTCACGGAAGTAGTGGTTACAGTGGCAGTAGTTATAATTCCTATTGCCCGAAACCTCAATTTCGTCGGACGGGAAGAGCTCCTTTTCAAACTCGACCAGGAACTATCTACGAAACCAAACCACCAATCCAAAGTTTCACTCTGTGGACTCGGAGGTGTGGGGTAAGCCATTCACTCCGCGGCCTTCCGCCAAGCACTAGTCGCGAAAACTCTTCTAATTTAAGCACTAGAAAGTCCCAAATCGCATTGGAATATGCATACAGATGGCTAGCACAGTGGCCAGATCGCTCGGTATTCTGGGTCCATTCCGCCAACACCGAGAGATTTGAAGAATCTTACAACAGGATTGCATCGGAATGTGGCATACCAGGGCAAGACCCCAAGGGGGATATGTTGCAGAATGTCCGAAACTGGCTAGAGAGTAAGTATAAATGCACGTGGCTTATGATAGTGGACAATGTCGACGACATCCATACATTCTTTAACAACTCTTCCGGAAAGTCGCTTGCAGAATACTTGCCGCAATGCTCAAGAGGTTCAATTATTTTTACCACTAGGGATAGGCGGGTGGGTGTGAACCTAGTCCCAGGCCGGGACCCAATCGCCGTTCACCCAATGGGCGTTACAGAGGCACAGCTACTTCTTAGTGAAAATATCAGGCAAAAGAGTACAGAAAGTGAACAAAAGGAGCTACTCGAAGAACTGGATTATCTCCCCTTAGCTATATCTCAGGCCGCTGCATTCATGATCGAGAGGCAACAAACTGTATCTCAGTACCTCACTCGATACCGACAGAGCGTCTCCGCGAGAGCTAATCTCCTCAAGCATAAATTCACAGACCATGGGAGGGAAGCTAGGCCAATGGAATCTGTGGCTACTACGTTCATGATCTCTTTTGACTATATCCGAAACGAAAGCCCTCGAGCTTCGGCTCTTTTGTCTCTATTCAGCTTTCTAGATCGGCAAGGGATACCAAAAACTTTGGTAGTCGGTGACAACGAAGACTTACTGGATTTCGATGACGCAATTGGAACACTACTCGCCTTCTCTCTTATCTCCACGAACAGTCGGTTCGACATGTATGGAGTACACCGTTTAGTGCAACTCACAACTCGCGCGTGGCTATTAGAACATGATGAAAGTAGAGGGAGGACATGGGCATCTCAGGCACTTGAATTACTTTCGACTAGATTTCCACGTGGCGATTACAATAACTGGGTGACTTGCGCAGCTTACTTGCCTCATGCGGAGGCCGTTCTAGGCGAGGAATTCACAAGAACTGCTGAAATAGACTTACGCGCGCGAGCAACTCTCCTCCTCAATACATCGTATTACTGCCTCACAAGTCAAGGGAGATTTGAATCAGCAGAAGTAAGGGCAGGAGAGTCACTTCAGCTCCGCCTAAATATCCTGGGAGAAAGACACCCTGACACGCTCACTAGCGCCGATTCCCTAACATGGGTGCTTTCATGCCAGGGCAAGTATGAGGCGGCTGAAGAGATGGGCAGATGGGCGTTAAAGGGGAGGGAAAAAGTACTTGGAGAGGAACACTTCGACACGCTCACCAGCGTCAACGGCCTTGCCTCGGTGCTATCATACCAAGGCAAGTATGAGGCGGCTGAGGAGATGCACAGACGGGTGTTGAAGGGGAGAAAGAAGGGATTCGGAGAGGAAAACCCTAATACTCTCGACAGCCTCTCCAACCTTTCCCTAGTGCTTTCATATCAAGGCAAGTATGAGGCAGCCGAGGAGATGGGTAGACGGGCGTTAGAGGGGAGGAAGAAAGTACTTGGGGAGGAACACCCTGACACGCTCGCCAGCATCAACGACCTGGCATTGGTGTTTTCAAACCAGGGCAAGTATGAGGCAGCCGAGGAGATGAACAGACAGTCGTTAGAGGGGAGTAGGAAGGTACTTGGAGAGGAACACCCCGACACGCTCTCCAGCATCAGCAACCTGGCATTGGCGCTCTCAGGCCAGGGTAAGCACGAGGCAGCCGAGGAGATGAACAGACAGTCGTTAGAGGGGAGTAGGAAGGTACTTGGAGCGGAACACCCTCACACACTCACAAGCTTCCACAACCTCGCCTCGGTGCTTTCAAAACAGGGCAAGTATGAGGCAGCCGAGGAGATGAACAGACAGGCGTTAGAGGGGAGAAGGAAGGTACTTGGCGAGGAACACCCTTCCACATTCACAAGCTTCCACAACCTTGCCTCGGTGCTCAAAGAGCAGGGCAAATATGAGGCAGCCGAGGTGATGACCAGACGCACACTCGAGGGGTGCAAGAAGGTGCTCGGCGAGGAACACCCCGATACATTCGCGAGTATTTTCTCCCTCGCACACCTGCTCCATGTACAGAAACGTTGGAGCGAGGCAGTCCCCCTCTACCAGACAGCCTGCGAAGGGTGTAAGAAGGTTTTGGGTAGCGCACATCCCCACACCCAGACCTGCGTCAAGTTTTATTCTACTCTAGTTCAGGAGATGCAAGCAGAGGGATTAAATGTCTTAACAGCAGTTTCGCCTCCCTCCCCCATCTAGCTATGTCACTTTTTTTTACATCCCCGTGCCTTATTTCTTACTTCCACCACCTCAATCACCCCGTGGCACGGGTAGTCTATCGTATCCCATTCGAATCAGGCACGCGGCGGACAGCTAGGCCTGCCGGTATGTGAGGACAGTCTATCGACGCCACCGATGGTCTGAGTTGCCCCAAGGAGCTATCTCGCAGCCGCCCCTAGGTGCCTATTTCCCCTAGGGCTAGTAAGCCCTAGAGATTATTTACCAGCTGTATTAATCGTTTTTAAAGTCGTTTCCTCTAACTAGACTGCTGAGTGAGCTGCTACCCTTGTGCGTCACTCCGCAGCTTCGCCCGTTCGTTAGCCTCAGATTGTAACGCTGTTTGTTGGCACTGCTTGTCGGTCTACCCTGTAACTAAGCAGTTTTCTGTGTCAAGGGCGCGGTGATAGGGCTGCCGCTACTAATCCTTGGTAGCGGCGAACTATGGCCTGCCCGAATCACGCAGTCAAGGTGGTACCCACCCAGGAATGAGTTCTCTAGCATTAATGCGTTCTATGTTACTATTGCCAAATCTTGCTCTGCTCAGCCCCATAGTTCCCATACTTTGCGACCTCTAAAGAGATCCCATATTTCCCCTTTAATCGTCCCTTATCCAATAGTAAACGCGAAAAACAAACGGATTCGCACGCCCGCACTCTGAACTGAGAATATTTCGTCGCCATCTTATAAGCGCCTAAAGCCCCCATCAAAGATCACCTACGATGTCCGCGGTATGAGGAGACGCTTTTTTTTCTCATACCTCCCAAGTCGAACCCCATCCGAAAGGCCAACAACGACCGCCTCCCCTCACCAAAAACCAGAAACGAAACGAAGGCAAGCCCGACATCCCCGACCGCACCAAACAGCGGAACCCAAAAACCCTCCCCAGAACCAACCCGAGCAAGCAGGCCCGGAATAACACACGGCATAAAAACAGCCAGGACATCCCCAGAACCCCCCGTATGCCATAAGCGTCGCAGGCAGAACAACCAAGGTACTGGACGTGTAGCCAAGCAGAACACCCAGAGCGAGCCAACCCCCACCCCGTCTCTTACGTCTTAGTCACAGCCCCTCGCACCCGATGTACCGGAAAAAAAATAAAATAAAATAATGACAATTAGGATACGCGCCTAAATGGGATCACGTAGCTGAGCTCTTCTTCCTCGAGCCGACGGGGATATATGTTTCTTCCGGGTTAGAGCTGCTTCAGTGGGGTGGACGTGCCGGACTTATATAGCCATGGTAAAAAGCCCGCGCGAGTGGAGAGGGCTAGGGGGATAAGTCACGCCTGGCCTGGCCAAAAGTTGTCGCTGGCCTGGATGCCCTGCTCAGGCGTAACCTAGACTCCTACCAAAACCCCCTTATCCCATCCGCAAAAAAAATATCATAATAAAATAAAAAAACAGAAAAAAAATATAAACACGATACGCAACATGTGTGCGTCATGCTATCCCAAAAAAAAAAATCTTTTCTTTCCCGCACGGGCTAGCGCTAGTATATGAAACCGCACACACGCACTTCCCACATCAACAGAATCCAAATCCCACGAGCGGATTAGCACAGAGGGTGACGCGCACTCCGACCGAATAGAGCTAGGCGCTCGTGGGAGGCGACTTTTTTTCGGCCTTTGCGCCCGAGTATCAAAGGTAATCCGGGTGATGAAACAACGCGATAACCCAGGGTTGGGGGGGGGGGGTTTCACACACACCCAGCAATTCCAGCTGTTGCGGCGGCGGGGTTACGGGAGCAAACGAAGCGCCTGGCGGAGAGGGTTGGGGCGAAGGGGCGCGTCCGGGGGGGGGGGCGGTCCCGAGGCGATTTTTATTCACTTACCCCGCAAAAACACATACGTAAATACGCGGGGAACACGATATTATTCATGGGGGGGAAAAGAAAAAGTGACTTTGGGATTTTCTTTCTCTCTCGTTCTCTAGGTACCTAAGCAGAAAAGAAAAAAAATATGCTAACGCCGGAAAATTGAAGGTTTGCGGTTTACGGCTTGGTGTGAGGTTGTCAAACTCGCTCCCATTGCTCTTCTAGACATAATGAAATAAACAAAGATACTCCCATCCCTCCTCCTCCTCCTCCTCCTCCCCCTCTCCCTCCCACACCGCTCCACCATATGGACCCCCCTTTCCATATCCCCGGACCTCCCACCCCCCCATTTTCATCTAGCACTTCTGCCATTTCAGGTATACGATCCGGGTGAACTTGAGGTCGGCGGAGTCCGTAGTCAACAAACCCTCTTTGCCGTCGCCTTTCCCAATAAGTCGCACCTGTGAGTTGATGTTGATGGCAGCGGCAGCGGACCCGCACGGTGACCAGGAGACAGCATCCATCTTGTCTTGTATAAGGTAATCCTTATCGACTGGGCCTGTGAAGGTGGTTTCTTTACTGAACTGTAGGGAAGTTAGTTATGGATGCAAGCGGTTCGGGTTCTCAGAGGAGAGCAGAGAAATGAGAAGGGCGATTTTTGTAGCCTGCAAGCATCCTGCAAGCATGGCAAGGGGCTTGGGTGGGCAAGGCGAGTAATATAGAGAATGGTAACATGCCTGTTTGCCCTCGCCAGAGAAATAGTACGTGGCCTTCTGGACACCCGTTACCCCAGCAGTAAGCTTAGCGTACCCGCGGTAGTCAGCCGAGAAAATAGAGTATTGGAAGCCGGGGGGGTATTTGATCTCGAGGTTGAGCTGGCAATTCTTGCGGTTCTCGGACACTGGGACGTCTTTGCCCAACGATGCTATGTAGCTATCAAAGATCATAGTCACGGTGGAACGATCATCGGAGATGAGAGTCGAGACGGTGCCCTGCGGACAACCAGATCCGCCATATCCGACACTCCCAATTGTGACTGAGCTCGGCTCCGGGGCCCCGTCCACGGGTATAGCTGCGGCCGGCGTGGCGATGAGTGCTAGGGCAAGCCCGAGGAGAGTGGCGAGGTTCTTCTGCATGGTTGCAATGAAAGTGCTAAGAGCTAATCTTATTGGGAAAAGAAGGTGCAATTGGTGATCTTGTGCCTGATGGTGATGGAATGAGGAAAAAGAGAGAGAGACGTGGGAATATCACAGCCTTTATATATCCCAAAAACGACGGCCGTTAGCCCAAGCCTGTCAACACGGCCTCGTGAGAGCTTACAGCCTGCGTGCCTCCTCCTGCCCAACAGCTCATCTCCAGCGCTCCGGCCCAATGCCGTCCCGGTTGAAGGAAGAAGGTCACGACCACATCAACACCCCGCCTGTGGAGCGGGGGTCGAATCCGGACCCCGCGCACGGCGGTGAAATTAAGGACTCGTCGCGTGCTGATGTCACCGCCCCCCCAGATATCGGCCGTTGGGGTTGGTATCAGCTCGTTTAGGCCAGGCGTCCTGCCATACCCGCGCGCCCCCCATTCCCCACAGCCGCACGATGCAACGATCGGATCTGACTCGCAGCCCCACCAGCCAAATATCTCCGCACGGTGAGCAGAGCAAGAGCGATTGACGGGAGGCCGCCGGCCGTTGAGAAAACAGTCAGCCAACCGATAACGGCATCAAACCCCATCCCATGCGAATACAGTCCTTTGCCCAAAGAAAATCTCCGGCTCCCACTCAGCCCTCTTGTCCACCTGGCGCATCTTAATTTCGCCAACCTCCTGGGGCCAGATGCTCAGGACGTTGGGAACAAACACCAAAAAAAAAAAAAAAAAAAATTCCACCTACCCAGCGCTCACATGAGCGCCGCCACAACCCACTAAACTCACCACCTACCAACTCCTCCGTACCCCACTCCACCCTTAAACTCTACGCAAAAGCCATACAGACCTGGCCAAATTCCGATCCTCACAACAAAGGAAAACGCTGACTGCGCCCCAGGGGGGGAGGGGAGGATAGAGGGGGAGATGGGGAGATTATCCACGGATCAGCGGCCGTTAGAAAAACAACCGCCAGCGCGCAGAAAAGAAACCTTGATTTGGAAACGGGGGATATTCAGACCGCGCGGGATTTATAAGACATAACGTTATCCTCAACCCCAATTCACAGCCAGTAGATAACCCCAAGGGGGCACAATTCGACACGCACACACACACTCACCCCTCCCCCATAAACCCAGTTTCTATGCTAAGCCCAGTTTATTTGTTATATATTACGCCACCTTTTATATTTCCAAAGGATGAAAAGGACGATGCAGCTCTCACGGGGCTTGGAAGGAAGGAAGGCAGGCAGGAGGGATCAGTGGCGGTGGTAGTAGTAGTAGTAGTAGTAGTAGTAGTTAGGGTATTAAATGCTGATGATTATATTATTATCTAACGTCATAACGGAAGCGTTAGCCTGGAACACAAAGTGTCCGAGAAACCACCGGGGGAGGAGGGTTGGGGAGGGGGGGAGGGAATTAACCAATGAATTCAAGGCGAGTTGTTTTTTTTCCTTAACAACAAAGCTCGAACTAATGCAGAAACGGGGGAAGAAGGAACGACGACCCAAAATGTGCCGGATTCGGAGCGCGCGCGCGCGCGGAGGGTTTTTTTTACCCCCCCTCGGGCTGGGGGTTCGGTCCAGCAGACAGCCCCCGCACAGCAAGTACATATACATCCGTTTCCGCTTGCGCCGCCCCGCAAATTCAAGTACATATACTTCTCTGTATTCCATCCGGATAATCAATCTTGCGCGTTCACCCCCCCACCAACCCACGGGACAGAAAAGCAACATAAAAAAAAAATAACGCAAAACACAAACCTCCCAAAACCAAAGTACTAAAAAAATAAAAAAAAAAAGATAAAAAAAAAGGATAAAAATAATAATAATAATAATAAACGGCTGCAAAAAAAATTAAAAAAAAAATTAAAAACCGCCCAACTCTCCAACTAACTAACTACACTAAATAAATAACCCCACCCAATAGATAAATAAATACTAACCGGCTGCGCCGCAAAAATAAATGGATGGATGTCCCCCGTGGTAAAAGCCGGTGTGTTGGTTAGTTAATTCGCAAGCTATGGTAGTAGCTAGTAACTAGTTTTCGAAAGATAAAAGAGAAAGAAAGAAAGAAAGAAAGAAAAAAAAAAAAAAATTGAAAAGAAAAAAAAAAAAAAATTGAAAAGAAAAAAAATTTTTTTTTTTCTCCATGGAATCCAAAAAAGCGCGTTTTGTTTTTAGTTTATTATTATTATTTTTTTAATTTTTAATTTTTAATTTTTTAATTTTTTAAAAATTTTTAATATATATATGGACTTATTTTTAGAAAGAAAAGGCTCGGAAATTTATAAATATGTTTTTTTGTTTTTTTTATTTTTATTTTTTTTTAAATTTCATTTAATTTAATTTATTTTGATTTAATTTTTTTTTTATTTTTTTTTTTTCGTTGGTTGGGTTAAGTTGTGTTGTTGGTGGGTTGGTTGGTCGGTCGGTCGGTCGATCGATCGATCGAACGGTCGCGTCGGTCGCGGGTTTCTTCTCACTTGCCGCCGGTTGCTTGATTTCCCCCGAACAAGAGTTTGAAGTAGCATGTATGTAGCATGTAAGCCCATCATCACACCCCTACCTACCTACCTACCTACCTACCTACCTACCTACCTGCCTACCTGCCTACCTACCCCAGCCAAAGCAAGCAAGCAAGCAAGCAAGCAAGCCAATCCCCCGGAATTCTCCCCCAGACGACTTATTATATTACAGTACCGCTGGTTATCTACTAAGCCAGCTCGGGAGAAGTAAAGATCACACACACACACACACACACACACCGGTTCCCGCGGTTTTTTAGCGTCTGATCTAAACATATCGATGAGTGTATTTTACTGTGCTTAGTCTGCTGAGTGATAACCCCCTCACCTCCCCTCCCCGGTTATCGATCTTATCCTACTACTACCCCCACTAACCCCTACCTACCTACCTACCTATCATCGCCCTCGCCCTAATCCTTTTCGCGACGCGCGCGGGGGATCAGAGAAGAGGGGGGGAACTTACAATCTCGTTTGCCATGGCAGATACCGTTAATTCCCGCGAGCCCCCAAATAATAAGATAACAAAAATAAATAAAAAAATCAGATATGAACAAACGAACGTATTATGTGCTAGAAAATAGAAAAAAAGAAAGAAAGAGAGAAAAAGTTGTCTGTAGATACTCAGTAGAACCCAATGAATATCCCCCCCATATATCTATAATTACAATCACCATCTTCCCTTCCCCCCCCCCCACCCTTCTGCTCCCCAGACGTACATGATGTACACACGCACAGTGGGTGCAAAGGGGGGGGAAGAGAGGCCATGGGCTTTTTTTTC
Source organism: Geoglossum cookeanum (assembly GCA_021527025.2). Lineage (NCBI taxonomy): Eukaryota > Fungi > Ascomycota > Geoglossomycetes > Geoglossales > Geoglossaceae > Geoglossum > Geoglossum cookeanum. The sequence goes on from JAJDFF020000087.1 coordinate 40,681, forward strand.
TTTCTTTTCTTTCCCGTGGTAATGCTCTATTTGCCCGACTGAAGCGAGTTGGTGCTGCTGCTACAGTAGATATGCCCCCGATGATTTTCCTCTCGCTCCGCTCCGTCTCTCTCTCTCTGTACACACACATACACACCAGCCGAGAGAAGCGGGTAATAATTTTTTTTCTTGTTCTTTTTTTTCATTCTTCCACCTTAACCCCCCTCCATCCATCCCCAGTAGGGCGCCGCTACGGATGATGAGACTCTGAGACGGGGTAAGTTAATTGGTTAGTGCAGTAAGGGTCGGGAGTCGGTCGGAAGTTGCGCCGTCCGTCCGTCCGTCGGCCTTGATTCCAAACTGTATTATAAATTTAGGTTCAAATGTTTTTTTTTTTTTTCTCACCATCTCTCTCTCTCTCTCTCTCTCTCTTCCCTGTGTAAGTGAGGGGTTTATTCCTTTACCCCTATGCTTGGCGACTTGGCGTGTGTGTGTATGTGCGTGTATATGCATGTAATAATAATACGACTGGCGAGCTGAAACTATGCATGTGTTAACCCCCCCTATCTTGGCGGCTTATTTGTCGCCAAGAGAGATAAGCATTCATTTAGACTACTACATATAAGAACCGCGGGATTTCTCTCCTTTGTGCTCACGTCTCTTCTTTTCATTTCCAGGTCAATCACGATCAATCCTTAAAGCATCCCCAGTTGCTGGAATTCCCCTACTAAAAAGTGCATGCTTTTTGCCTTGCGTTAGGAAATGGGCGTTATAGAACAATGATTTGCTCGACCTTATGGCAAGATTAAAATACTACATTATATCGTAGGTCTGGACGAGACCGTCAAAAGTAATTTCCCTCCCTCCCTTCTTCTTCCCCCCTTATACAGAGTACATCCCCAAATCTCGGGTTCTAGGTGGATATAGCCAGGCTATAGCGCTTAGGGTGTGGGGAAGGGTCGCGACTGCGGGGGTATGGATGGCTAGAGAGTCTAGGGGTGCTGTCCCTTCTATCATTATTAGGGATAGAGGAGGCGGGTGCGGCAGTCGTGCTCAGTACTGGCATGGAAAAGCGCGCAAATGAGGTGTCGCGGCCGGACCCTGAGGGCCCTGCTGGTGTGTCATCCTCGTGTTGGAGCTGGCGGGAGAGCTGGTCAAGCTCATCGAGGGTATCGATACTCGGGGGCACATGGCTCAGATTGCGGATAGAGTTTAGGTTTCCGTGAATGAAGGTGTTGATTTGGTGGATAGCATCGACGTCGAGCGTCTCAAAGAAGCTGCTCGTGCTATTGGGGACAAGCGGGGAACTGGGCGACGCGCGATCCATTTGCTGGAGGGCCAGACTACGGTGTTGCGGAACTGGACCTACGCGCGCAAGGGAGAGAGGGTCAACACCCAAGACCTCGCGTTGTCGTAGACGTATCATATCGTTGACGTTCGACACAACTTCCGTGAAGCTAATTCTGTCGCCGCGCAAACGTCGTCCACGATGGGGTGGACTCGGAGTTGGTTTGATGGAGAAATCTGGGCTCTCACTCCCAGTGTAGACAAAGAAGGAGCCGTCACGGATGTAGCGAGCGACAAGTTGCCAGCGGGCACGGGCGGGATTACGCTCGATGCGAGGGTTGAATAGAGAAAGAGAGGCGAGGTTCTCATAAAAGCCCTGAAGACGCTGCGCAGATTTTTCAAGAACGGAGAGGAGGAAACGGGAAAGCTTGTTCGTGGCCTGCAATGTCTAGTCAGTATAGTTGGAGGAAGAGGGCGGGGTCCGATAATTAAGGACTTAAAAACATACCGTCTTTTCTTGATGTGGGCCTGCCAGGGCCGATTGCTGTACCAGGTCGAACGCATTGAGCCCAGTACAGACATATTCTCGTATTAGCTCAAGGAAGCGTAGGTCCTGCTCGACGACCTCACGGGCGTACGACAGGATACCGTTTTCAAAGGCTTGAGCGCCCGCGCCGTCGCACACAAATGCGCCTATAGAAGCAATCTGTTGCTGTACAGCGACGGCGGCTTTGGACGCCTTAGCTCTGGAAGTCATTCCCATAATGTCTGGGAGGCTTTCGTCAAGCGAACCAGAAGTGGATACAGCGAAAGCAAGCTTGAGGCAAAGCTCTTGGAGCCTATGGATGAGATTGTTAGGATGTTCTTCCACGATAAGGAGATAGCAGAGTGGAGACAGACTTTGCGCCGAATAGGGTGCCGAAGCCGCTTTGTATGAACCGAGATTGGAACTGATAGAACTTCCGGATTCCTAAACGGAACCGCGTTAGCACAATCCAGCAGCGCCACTGATTGTAGTGCTACATCGCACTAGGGTAATCCACAAACCTCCCATATTGAGCAAGTCACCCTGGGACCAGATATCCGAATCACCCAAAATCGACTGCACCTCGAGTGACAGCGTCGTTAAACTTTCAACGCACAGACAGAGATACCGTAGCCAATCATCATAGCATGTATCTAACCTAGCCTCATGAAACTTCGGCTTTGGTGCCAGCCGCCCGATAGCATACTTTGGCAGCAAGGTCGACACCTCGGGGTTGTTTGTGTGGGCCAAGTCGTCGAACGTTTTTGAGGCGTCCAAGCCTGCGCTTGCCGCAACAATCAATGTACCACCTGGGTGGGTTGGTAGGAAATCCGTAATGTCATAAACGTTACCATGTACACCAATCCACATCCTCGTTCCCTCGCGGTGTCCGGTGTGCAGTGCTAGTTCCGATAGAGAGATTGGGGGTTCATTGTATAACATCGACCGGGGTGTCATAAAGATATCCAGCATCATCCGGCGCTCTGCAAATGCAGCGGCTAAAAGGGCTTCCGGTAGCTTCTCAGATGAGGCGCATGAGACATAAATAGCCCGCCGAATACCGGTCATTACCGTTTCGTAGAGCGAGACCGATCCGCAGACGTAAATGTACCCCCCACAGCCCCCGTGTTTAGTCGACATGATAAGATCACACACCGTCCTTGCATTTTCTAGAATCGTCGCATCCAAATACCTCGGCTCTATTGTCTTGTTGCGTAATTGCCGCATGACCGGGTCAAACACTAAACCGTTGTTGTCGCGAGAAAATGCTGTGTGGAGTTCCAGATCGCCATTGTTGACATGAGCGCGTAGCTCTTCCTCATACAGGAACTTAGAGCGGGATTGGACACCCAGGAAGAGAATGTTGCGCCCATAGCGAGCGTGCTTGATGCGGGAGGCCCAGAAACTACGGAACGGGGCGATTCCGGAGCCGCCACAGAACATACCAATCGAAACGGAAGGCGAGTCGGGGAGATGGAAATTGATGGGCCGGGAGACGCCAATTAGGACCTATCGTACACGGGGTCAATATAGGAATCGGATTTCCAAAGAGGGTGCAAGGTCACCTTATCATTTTTCCCCCCTTTTTCCAGGGAAGGATGAGGATTTAAAAACCCACTCGCTACACCCGGCCTTTTGGTCTCTGGATCCGACCCAACCCGCAGCAGAGGCGAAACCTCATGCTCACATCTCGTGATCGTCAAGTCAACGCTTGTTGGTAACGGGTCGGTCGAGTACGATGCGATACTATACGTACGCGGGACCTCAACAGGCACCAGTTTCACGAGCCATGAGAGGTCGTCTGGGTCGAATGCCTTGTTCCACGTGTCCGGTGAGACTTCTGTGACAGCAATTCTTAGTAGATCACCGATGCTACCATGGACGGGCCAGGATTCGGACGCAAGAACTTTGAGGACGGTAGATGAGGAGGCGCGTAGGAGAAGATAGATAGAGTGGGTAATTTCCCTTGTCAGCGGTGCCAGGTGCCCATACGTTAGAATATCTCGAACCGTCAGCCACGGCTTCTTTTCCTGGTGCCATGGCCGACCAACGGAAGCCATATGTCGAGCCAGCGCCATCCACTCGGGCGATTTGTCTAGCGGAACTTCCTCGCTGTAACGCTCTTCCAAGTCAAGCGCTAGCAACATCTTCGTGACATCTTTTGCGTTGTTCTTGGGCATGACTGCCAGACGATCACCCGGAGCAAAGGTAATTCCCGTGCCCTTAAGGCCGATGGTAACCTTGGCAGTGGCGCGGTCAGGATCTTCATCAATGCTCTCGCGAGATGTGATTTTAGCGGTAGCGCGGCATTCAGCAAAGCAGCCCCGGAGTTCGTTGGGCTTTTTGGTTGAGAGGTTGCGAAATGGTTCCAGTCGTTCTATCATCGAATCAGATAGGGATTTGTGGACCTAGATATGAACGTTTAATATGGTGGTCGGCGAAGGGTTAGATCTTTCGGATTCATGAAAACTCACTTCTTCCCACGGTTTTCCCTGGTCGCCGCCCTCCCCTGAGCCGCCATTTGTTTCCACTCGCCCTGTCTTTGCCACAACTTCCAGGAACCCATATACCTTATCTGTCAAGAAATGATGCGTCAGCACGAAGTACATGTAGGTAGTGATAAGAGGACTAGCTAACATCGGTGGGTACCCATGAACCCCCTTTCCCCCGCGTACGACTCCACGAGTCCGTCCAATAATCCAATAAGCGTTGGATCACCTGTCGACATGATGTAGTCTGGGACCTTGTAATGCGACTCGACGGCGGCGATGAATGCTCGGCAATTCAGCGGCATCCATGTTCGCAGGTGCAACGCTTCGACGCCGAGGAATGTGTTATATGAAGAGCGGCCCAAGAAGGCATCCATGAGCTTGAGAAAAAAGAAAGTCAGTCAGCGCACACAGAATAGCTAGGACCTGAATCGTACATGGAACAATGGTAGAGCAAGCCCCGACAAAGCAGGCACTCGGGTCGAAAGTGGTGCGCTGAACTTCGCAAAACGCTGGCCCCACTGAACAGGATTGGAGAAGTTCTCGCCGCTCCCAGGATTCATGCTGATCTTATGGAACGCAGGCCCCAGTTTGTCAATCACCTCCTTCAATTGCACGAGGTCCCTCTTTAATCCTTCGCTATCCCTCTCCATTACCCTCTCCTGGCAACGTGCAATGAGCTCTGGGCCATGTACAAACACTCCATGTACCTCGGTCATACACAGCAGGAAGGTCGCTTCTGCATAATCGCCAAACACAGGCCATCGGACGTCCATGTTCTCGCGGCGGGCAACGTACGGATCGATATCCGTGGGGTCACGGATCTTGTAGTTGTTGAGTGATAAGTCGAACTGGGTAAGATGTGGCAGAGGGCGGCCAACTCGAGCGCAGAGTGTCCGCAGAGGAATCGTGACGCTGCGAGGAATTCCCTTTGTCTCTGGCTCCTCATCCTCTGCATCCCCCGTAGCATTGAGAAATGCGGACGCGTTTGCGCCAGCGATAATGCCTTCGCGCCCGTCGTTCCGCTCCTCATACCGATACACGCTCGCCAGAATTCCCAGACACGCCGTTGCGGCCAAGAGGGCCTCGTCGGGGATGGTGTCGCGGTCCCCAGACACCAATGGCATCTGCAGTATAGTCTCCCGGATCTTCCCCCGAGCGACAATACCGGGCATACGCTCGCAGAGGTCAGACCATACACGTCCTGCCGACATGGCAAGTGCCATGGGTGATGCGTTTGGCTCCGGCGGACAGAATCCGTAGTTCGAGGTAAGGTGGCCGTCGCGCCACCCTGTGAGCGGACCCACTTCCTCTGCTCGAGCGAGCACTCGGCGGGCAGGTGCGCCGAGGGCCATAGCGAGCACATCTGATGGGGCTGGGTTCAGGCTATCTGTATTCTCGACATCTTTGGTGACGACTGTGGTAGACATGAGGAGGTCGATCATTGCCCTCTCTTCTCGCTGGTGGAGCATCTTTACAGTGTGTGGGCCTTGTGGTGCCTGGGGTTGGAGAGGCAAAAGGTTAGCAAACGACTAGCGCATAAGGGGGCATTAGGGTTAAATGTGTACTCCATATAGGGCACCCTGTGGTTCCATCGAAAAGCCCGAGAAAGCGCAACCCCGTACACCGGCCCTTTGTCCAGCGTGGCTCACGGGACAAACACCGTTCGAATTCGACCCCGCAGGGCAGCCGTTTCGATCAACAGTCATGATGTAGGTCGTGAAGGTATGAAGGTATGAAGGTTCAATTCGGCTCCGCACCTCAAAAGATGCCGTCAGGAAATCGTTGTAGAATCCGGACAAAGGCAAGAGGGCCCGACATGAACTGCTATATGTTGGATCTCGAGCGTCTCGGGGGAGGAGTCGCATTCATACTCCGAAGCACGGGGCCGCGATCCAGGCCCAAATCTCCAGGTCCAAAAGTCGCCCTCGCGAGCTGAACGAGTTGCAGCACAAAAAACCAAATAAACAATGCCGCCGTTACAATGCCGACATGGAAGCGCCTGGTTTCCCGGCGCGAGATCCCCATGCCTTGCTCCGCATCTGTAAAAGAGGCAAGGGTGTGCTGGACCCCCAAGCCTATTAGCGCTGGTCGGGCCCAGAGTCCAGATGGCAGGTCGTGATGCCAAGACGGTGTGAATTGGCTCTGAACAGGCTCCTCTCCACCCCCGACCCAACTCTACTCGCTGGGTCGCTCCGGCGGCCTATAGAGCCCGAGCACTCGAGAAGTAGCGGCTGAGGGAATACGAACCCTCTGCCAAGGCCGAACAGCGCAGCCTAAGGTGTCCAGTCGCGGGGCTAATGGGGACAGGCCAGTAGGCCAGCAGGAGAGGCCAAGAAAGTATGCTGGGACCAGCCACAACCAGAGCTGAGGCCGAAGGCTGAAGAGAGGAGGCAAACCCTTGGCACGGCCAGAGGCCAACAGTGCCCCAAAGAAGAAAATATACCCAAACCCTCCCTCGCCATGGCTCCCTCCTCCATCCAAGCCAGCTCATCTCGCGCAAATACAACTAGCCGCATTCACCCTGCTGCATACGCCTGGAGCTAAAATAAAGCTAAAATTAAGCTCTAGGGCTGTCTCACCCCAAGTTTTCCATCGCGCGTGGCGTCGACAAGCTTGCGGGCTTCGGCAGATTCGGCGTTGAACTCGCGAAGCACCGTCAATACCCTGGAGAGAGAGAGAGGGAGAGCGAGAGAGAGAGAGAGATGGGTGGTGGAGTTAAAAATATATCCAAGAGAAAAAAAAGAATGGAGCGAGAGGAATAACGACGGGGAAGGGGTTGATCCACCCCGCTTGTCCAAGCCATCAAGCCCTCAAGTTCTACGAGCAGGGAAGGAGAGATAGACAGATACTCGATAGAACGCACCCGAGTTATAAGGTGATCGCGCGCGTCAGGTAACAAACGCGCAAACAGACGGCATTGGAGTGGACGCATAACGACACGGATATTCTACGGCAGCAAGGGGAAGCACGAAGCCCGTCGGGAGTGTAGGCGTAGAACTTGCGTTACGTTCCGCCCAAGCCGCGATTTGTCCAGAGGGAACGAGAGCAACGCGACCAAAAGCAACGCGACCAACAGGGAGGCCACCACCGTGTCCCACCGAAAGCGAAACCCACTCAAACAAAAGCAACTAACCCGTCACTTATAGTACGACAAGCAGACACCCTAGCGGTTGGTTGGTTTCTTCACAACGAATAACTCGAGGTACATTACAACAAAACCGAAAAAAAAAAAAGGAAAAAAAAAGAAAGTTGCCAACGCCGCGTCCTGCCAACAATACCTCCTACCACTCCCGGAAAGAAAAAGAAAGGAAATGAAAAAAAAAAAAAGAGTTATTCCCAGCCCCGCGACAATGACGACAACAACCTCTTACGCTCCTGGTATGTTTTTGCAAAATAAAAACAAATTAATTAATTAGTTAATTAGTCAATCAAAAAAAAAAAAACCCCCCACTCCTCCGGTCCAAAAACCTCCCAGCTCTATATATCATTATTTTTTTATTTTTTTATTTTTTAAAATAACCGACAGCGGCGGGAAAAAAAAAGTTTTCTTTTTTTTTTTTACGTCTTCCAGCCAGCAACAACCTCTTTTACGCTCATGCCCATAACCCCAAATAACGATTGTAAATAAAAACAAATAAATAAATTACTTGATCAATCAATTAATAAAAAAAAAAAAAAAAAAAAAAATTACATATTTTTCGCAGTACAAAATATTCCATAATATATATGCGTGCATTTTTTTTTTTTTTTTTTAAATGCAACAACAGGTGACTGACGGCCGAAAAAGTTGAAAATTAAAAAAAAAAAAAAATTAAATAAATAAATACAATAAATAAAATAAATAAAATAAAATAAATGTTAGAGATCAAAGAACTGTGGTATATGGATAAATATAAATTCACTCTGCTATTCGCCCCAGGAACAGACAGACTCCACCCAGAGATATTTATTTATTTATTTATTTAGTATTGATTTCTGTTTTAATTTCTATTTTGATTTTTAATTTTCAATTTTTAATTTTTTTCGCATTCTTGCATGACTTTCCCGGCCCCGCACATATACAATGTACAACATATTGCACAATAGCCCAGCGCGCGCCCATGCGGGGACAAGTCGCAACACACACACACAAGCGCGAGGGTAGTGTCTTGGGGTTTTCTCAGCGACTGGTTGAGACTGCGGCGGTCTCGCGGTAGACGCGCGAAGGCTTGGTTGGCCCTTTCCTCTTGCGGCCTGAGCCCTAGGACAAGATTGGTCCGCTTCACCTGGACCCGAGTTCCTCCGTTAAGCGGGAGGAGCGAGCGAGGGGAGGTCCGGACGGATTCGCTGATAGTGGAGGAAGGTAAGTGTTAGGGTTAGGTTGCGCAGCATGGGGGTAAGATGGCAGGGCGCGAGTAGACGGACTTGCAAATTTACAATGGAGAGGTCTTCTTTTAGTCCTAGCTGGTCGATAGAGAGGCTAAAGAGCGGGCGGATAACCGTTTCGATCCAGTTGTCTGCATAGCCTTCCAACTTCCCACAATTCGCAGCACCTTTGAGAATCTCCAAAATTCGATCCCATGTTTCCGTGACCGGCATCTGCTTAGTTTGTACATCTCCTGTGGTGGCTGAATAGTGGACATCACGTAGGGATTGCCACACACCCTCCAAAGCGCATTTCTCATTGATGAGGTCCTAATACACACCCGAACTCGTTAGCTCTGTAAATTCCACTTTAAAGGCTAGCTACTGGAATTACCTAACTTGGGACTCAATGGGAATGACCTCTATCCCCGTGAAACTAGCGTTGAATCGGTATCCAAACTCCCTTATCTCAAGCGAGTGTAGGATACCATCTCCGAAACAGGAGAAAATGATGGCGGGTTGGTAGAAAATGAGCTTATGGCGTGTTCTAATGCGATTACTTGAGCCAGTGGATCGCGTCCCGGCTGCTGAGTCTGACAGAGCTGGGGTTTCTTCAGCGTATTCGTAGTTTATCGAGGACGCTCCTGTGGCTGGGCCCGTTGACACAGGAGTGGGAGGCGGAGAGCGAGAATAAGCATTCGTCGGGTCCGACTCTGCCCGCCTTCCGGTGGGGAATCTCTTCCCAGAGCTTGGACGCCAGTTGGATGCTTCTATTGGCGCTGTGAGATTGTCTCGCAGGAGGGGTTGGCAAAGTTTGTGGTAAACGCGGGGCTGCCATAGATAGGGGGTGGATCTCGAGTCCAACACCAGTATTTACCTTTAGAAGCAGTGTTCCAAGAATAACCAACTAGTCTAGGCAATTTCTCGGTTTTTGTTTATGACGGCTTCCATCCTCGTCTGATATTAGACTGTATTAGGTATTGGCCCGTCGTCTGTCGGAACTATGGGGGTACTAAGGGACTGATTCGGTGTCTATTGGCAGAGGGACGAAGCCCAGTAACAACTTACCCCATGTGTTTGCTTATCCGCCACGTAGATATTTATGACACTTAGGCATAATACTCGGATCGGTCGGGATCCGCGTCTGGGACGGCATCTAACACCTTTGAGGGCAACTACCATCCGTAATGATTGAGCCCAAGTAGAATAGCTGGTGAAGATGGGATGATCAACCCAGGAGAAACAGCCGTTCAGATTGGGTCGTGTCGGGGACTCATTTGACTTGGGCCCATATACGTGGCATTGTCGGTCGGACCTGGTCTATTAGGCTGGCTTCGTGCCCACTAGGAATACCGTCTGGAAGACGCGAGATATAACTCTGGGTATCACATCGGTGCCTCTATCAACCGGTTTTCTAGGGAATTCCACATAGCGTACCGTCTGCGAAGCTAGGATATCCTTCCTACTGACTGAACTCTTTCACTGAGGGCGGATTCGGAATCCTTCCCCGTACACCCTCGACCCGGCACCGCTCTCAGTGGTTCCAGCCAAGCTCCGATATTGGGCGGAAGAGATGAGCAGGCCATGCCCAAAACATGGGAGTGAACGGAAGAATCGGTCTTATTTAGGTGATTTGTAAAGGAATTAGACTCTCGGGGAGAAGGATTATTTACCGCTACAATCGCATGCATCCAGGGTGCGCGTAGTGCTATAGCTGCCCCACGCTGTGAAGTTTATCCTAAATATTCGCATGCTGATCTCTGTGCTGCGCGCGAGCAATGTGCGTGTGCAGTAGTAGAGTGATATGTTGCCCTCATTAACTGGCTCTTGTCTCGAATGGCTACTGGGGTGAGTTCATCGCTGTACCATGTATGGCAAGCGCCACTATTCACAGCGATCAGCCAAACGATATACTTTGTTCCCGATGGGTAGAGCCTGTGAGAAATAGAAACGAATCATATTGAGTCTTCTAGAGAGCGAACTACATGGAGACAAGAGGACTACTTATGCTCGTCTTCTAGGTGAGCTGCTTCGCAGTAATGGCGGCAGCGGCAGCAATGCTGCATGTGTGAGCATAGCATATGAGGAATGCTCGGAAATGTAATTGTTGTACTGTACGATAGAATTGATTGTGTATTGGCAGTAAGTGTGTAAGGTGACGCGGCCAAAAGACACAGAAGAAAACTTTTCGCCCGCTAGCGCTCCGAGCTAGCTGAATAGGAGCCACGCAAATTGGCTGTCCTCCATTTTCTTCTATCTACAGAAGAAGTCTCCGCGCTGCCCGCGACACATGATATTCCAACAGTAATTGTCTAGTACCCGAGCGTTCCTAACAATGACGGCATTCTTGTGAGTTAATAATCGAGTAATAATGTAATAACTATAAGGAACGCAATAACACAAGGGTCGCAATCAAACCTCCGTGTATTGAACACCCAGCTGGAATGCTGGCTGCGGAGTTGCGATCTGACCGCAAGGAATTGCATCCTCATGTCGATGCTCTCGCGGATGCATTATTACAACAGAGCCATTGGGATCGGTGCATGCGGGTTTGGGGGTGGGAATGGGGCGATCGCGGTGAGAACAGAAACGAAATGCGGTGGATTCGCTATAATTCTTGACACAACAGGCGAACTAGGGCATAGCCAACCCGCGACGGATGACGGGACTGTATTCTCCCATCTCCAGCGAATAGGATCAGAATGGAAACTATAGCCTTGCCGTTAGATAGGTAGGCCATAATTAACATGAAGGAGGTAGATTACTATTTAAACGGGGCTAGAGATCCTGTGGTGATGGACGCTGTTGTTGGATTGGAAGACGCAGAATAGATCAATGGACATGAAGGTGATGGAGGTGGGAGTTCGTGCCCCCTTGTACTGTACATGTCGATACCCTAGAGTTCTTAGAAACGCGTAAGCTGCCAAGATAGGGCCGGCGCTTAATTCCAACACGCTACAACGGTGCTCCCTTTCCTGCAGGGGCGGCTGGATGAGACGGTTTGATATTGTAAATAGAGTAGAGGGATCGAGAGGGTTTACGTACGTATGTATTCGTGTATGCACGACAGAAGATGGGTTGCTAACATTTCTTACCCAGTGCCCTTTGCTAGACAGAGCGACTTACTGGCGGCAGCGAATTCGGATACCGACCTCGCAAACTTCCACTATCTACTTTCGAAGGGAACCTTTTCATGGTGTCACCGCGTCATCATCCGGTCTTTAATTAGCTCCATCACATTCGATTGCGATGACCGTACGGCTCTGAGCCTGGTCACACTCATTTCTGCCAAAGGGCTCAACCGGGGAAAGCATGGGCCCGGCAACGCCACATCGATCGCTTTGACGACCCCAAGCATTCGACCGGGCCACTTGGGGGATCGACCACTTGAATGCACCCAAGGCCATGTTCACTGAAAAGCTTCCTCAATGCACATCGCTAATTACCCTAGTTCGCTCGATTACAACGCGATCTGGGGGGCCTTTTCTGTCACGGGATCAGAAGAATGTGGCGCCGGATGGATCACAATCCGATACGAGAGTTGGCACAATCACTCCTGCGACTGGAGTTGAGAGAAGACCCAAGGCAATCCCTATTCTACGCTGTCTCTTCTGGTTTTTCCCTAGCAAAAGCCTATGTGCATGGAAGGTTTCGCCCAGATCATAATTGCAGCGTCATGTCACCAGTAGTAAGACATCCCCCATTGTCGTTGAAGTGCCTGCTCCGGACACTGTGATCTTGAGCAGGGGGTGGCGAGCGGAAGGCATTTCACAATGGTGTTTATAAGGAAGGGGTTTTGCTGGAGGGAACATAGAGTGCTGTATACTAAAACTATACTGTAGATCTGGCAAGAAAGACTGACTGTCCCTTGGCAGGAAGCTTATCTCCTGGCGGGACGGAAGCAATATGTACTTGCGTGCCGGCAGTGTCTGCCGCGAGGATGCCACCTGTTGCTAATGCGATGTTTGCCAGGCAATGATGCGCCTTGCACTCGTAATGCACGCTCAAGACGGATGTTTGGGAGTTCCAGACCCGTCAGGTCGATAAAATGGTTGTGTTAGTGCCTCGAGTGGCAGCGTTCATCTGCGGCCGCCGGGGGAGTCTCCATCTCCTCCTCAGCCACGCCGAAACGCCGTAATTATCTATGAGCGTTTCACGACGGGGGGATCTTTCTATCCCTGGGGAACACGACTACCGCTAACTGGGTCCTGGAGATCTGGCGTATGAGGAGGATTGGATCTCGAGGGTCTAGGGAGATGGATCATCATTCCTGATTCCTGATGTAACTTCACCAAAAATAAACGCCGCCACGAACTCCGAAACATCGAGAAGTATTTCCGAATAAAAACCTGTAGACCCACATAGCTATTGCGGTAATCCAGGTTATATATACATCTATATAGCTAAATCTAGCTGATGCGCAACAAGGCGAATTAATTAGTTTTTTTTTTTTTTGAGCGTACATATTATTATTTTGGAATCGCGTTAGTGCGTAGTGCGCTAACGCGAGTGTATGGGGTTGTGCATTTACAATTTCGTATAATCCGTTTTACAACCCACCCTTCGTCCATTACAAGTATTAGCTGCGTTGGTGCACCCCCCACCCTCCCCCGCCCCCGTTGACTGGCAGGGGCTGGGGGTGATGAAACCTCTTGCTTTCAGGAATACTTTCCTTGACGAGAATAGAAATTCTGCCATTCGTGTAAGTATTAGACCTAGTTAGAGGTATTTGTCGCATGAGCAAACTATTGGGGGTATGACCCACCGAATCTCTCTCCTCTTCACTTAGATTCACCCTGGGCTTGAGCGATTGGCTTTGGTAGGGAGGGTTACTGGTTCGTTCTTGCTTCATGGCCGACTGGCTAGATTGCCTGTATGCTCCGAGTTCGCGTGGATCTGATGCGCCCAGCTCAAACACCGGAGGCGGTCTATGCTGCCGCCGGTAGAGGAGGTACTTGCCCAATGCTAGCAACAGCAAGAGCCCTATAATGCCGCCGGCTACCCCACCGGCGATAGCTCCTGCATTTAGTTTGCGGCGTCCTTTTTCGGCCGCTGCTGATTGGCTGGGCGGTATCTTCGAGGCCCCGAATGGGGGTACTGTAGCCGTGGGGCTAGTGGGGCTAGTTTTTACCAGAGGCGCTCCTTTCAACAACCAAGCGTTAGAATTAAGCTAGACATCCGTAGGGGCTGCATACCAAACACAGTTGCTAGAGCTGGAACATCCCAGGTGGCTGGGTATCTCGAGCTGGTACGAAACAAAGGGTCAGCAACGTGTGACATATCAGCGAATCTCCCCTCGGCCATACTTCTGATTGTAATATTTCTTCACTATGTCCGGCTGGATGTATGGCTTCGCCTCCACATCATATCCATCGGTCCACTGAAGTGACGTCATATCGAAGACACCAAGCCCGTTTGGCCAAATATTATATGTCTCGCCCGATTGGGGGTTTGAGCCTCCGATTACAATCATCTGTCTGCGACCAATGACTTGGCAAGAATGACCAAAAAGTCTCTGCACAGTCGAATTTGGGGCGCGAATCCACGTGAACGCTGGCAACGAGAGGATGTACACTTGGGCGTAATCAGGATCAGCCACCTTGCCTTGCGCAGAGGTAGATATACCACCATAGAGAAAGCTAGTGGGTGGCCTGGTTAGATATGCTCTTGTCCTTGGGGTTTGTCTGGGTTTGGTGAGGGGGAGGAAGTCTTACATCTCGTAGGTGCTATTGTCTGTCCCCTGGGCGCTCACCATACAAAATTGCTCACGTGGGGGTGGTACATCCCCGGTTGCCGTTTGGTAGTACCACATTTGGTTGTGGATATCGTAGACAGTGACGTTAGATAGATCTTTGATCGAACCTCCCGTCTTGTAAATGTGGTTGTCCGGTGAATCCCCTCCCAACATTGTGAGTAGCCCGTCTTGGCCAAACCGAGGTACAAACTGCGCTTGACCGAGCACTGCGCAGCCGCAGCTAGCATATGCGGCTGCACTGAGATTAGACCAGGTTTTTTCGTGGAAGTCGTATACAACTAGACCTGGCATTGCGAAGTTGGGACTATTGTTCTTTATGAGCGCTCCGCCGAGGCTGTAGAACCCCAAGGGGGTGGTGGCGGCAAGGGATCCGCCAGGAGATGTAAAATGCGTCCAGAAGCTGCTATTTGACGTGTACCTTTGTTCCCAAACCGTGCCCCCTCGTCCATCAGGCCGGAAAGCCCACATGATTTTGCTATTCGCATTGCTGTAGGTAAATCCGCCCCATGAGAACACGGAACCATCCACCGGGTCGTACCACAAGGCGGGCTTTCTTGAGTAGTCGAACCCAACTGGTTTGTCATTGACAACTGCTTCAACAGAACTGCTTGTCCAGGATGCTGATAATGAGATCGCGAAGGTTTTGTTCACTGAGGTGAATCGCAGGTCAGCACAACAAACAACGGAATTGGTGATATCGTAACGCACATGGAATGGAGCCCTTTTTCTGTGTAGTGTAAATTTCACCTCCATCGATATAGAGCCAGTCTCCCACAATAACGGCTAACGGACAACGTTAGCGCATGCAAGGGTCAGAGCAAGGTTAAGGTTGAGGATGTCCGCGTCAAAAGCTCTAAATTGACGAGACCCCTTTGAAGACATACATGATTGCCAAAACCATCTTTGAAAGCCGTCTGGCAGCCAGGCTGAACCAGCAACCTGAGCGTGCGTTACGACGATGACGAGAATGGTGAACAGGTCGATCATGGCAGTGGGCGAGGGAAACCGAGGAGAGACAGCCCTCGTCATCGCGATGGAGATATTGGGAGTTTTCTCCTGCAGCTGGAGAAAGGAAATTGCGGTGTGTGGGGGGGGGGGCCGAACGGAATAAGGCTGGCCGGGAAGCGTTCGTGTTTATTCTGGGTTTCCATTTTCTAGTGTGGCCCTTCCCGCGTTCTCGGCGCCGTTATCACCTTCCATTACCGGTGGGGGGTGGGGGCGACCGCTGCAGCGAAGATTTGAAACGGACTGACGATCTTCGCTCCTCTTCACGCTGAACGTTTATCTCATCTCCTCTCGAATTGGCGAACACCGGACGGCTGCTGTACAGACGGCCAAGGTTCGCCTATCATGGGTGCTGTATGTAATAGTATTGCACTTTATCATCGGAGGGTTCGGGGAATACGACGACCCGGTCGAGCCGCTGTCACAACACGCAACATGCAGGAAGCGATCCAATCGCTATATTTTGGAGGAAGGGTCTGACATCCCCCTTCCCCGCTCTCGCCATGGATGCGGCCTGGGCAGAGACGTTCCTGACTTTCCCAAGTGGGCGGCTTGGTGTCGCACGAACGGGAGCCAAGGGGGTTGATGTTAGTCGATGTTAGTCGATGTTAGTCGATGTTGGCAGAATTACGCGGCTGACCGGGCTGACCCAACACTCTCCGTCCCTGTGGCAATAGTCTCGCAATCTCGGGTGCTGCTGCCCAGTGCTGGCGGGAGCGGGTGCGTTTTTGATTCCGGTACAGAGTCTTGCAGAGGAGCTGCTAACGTGGCGGGACGGGAACGCTATGAAGGCCAAGCCGGGCGAAATTGCGTAAGTCTGGGCACATCGATCGCATTAGTGCTACCTAGCGTCTGTTTGTTAGCGGGGCCGGCAGCAAACTCTTGCAACACACCGACCCCATGGACAATATCCGGCCAATCGAATGCCGTGGCAGAGGGTGACAACAGGGACTCCCAGAGGGTATAGCACGGTCCCTAGATAAATATCTGCGCGTCCGGGAGCCAGCAGCCCCTCGCCCAGACTCGCCACGAATCAGGTCTGACGCGAAAAAAGCCCTACCCCAAGACCATCACCCTAATAGTGGGTATCCACTATTCACCGTCCAAACTCTATCCTGGATAGCTTTCACACGCTTTCTGCGCCACCTGACCGCAATTGCCAAACATCATCCGATAAAAGACCCCCGGAACCACATCAATTCTGCCAGGATAGCCTATCGCATGAAACCCCGATCTCTCGCTTTATTGGAGCGGCCTTCCCTGCGATAGCTACACCTTTGGCATCGCTTTCTTGGGAGTTCGGGAGCGAAATAGGATTAGATGTCGTAGCGGCCCGAGCGGTGAGAACCCATATCATTGCGTTGCAGGTGGAATCATGTCTCGGCGGTAGCGATGGTTCGTAGAAGTACCGAGTATCGGCATAGCCCTTCCTGCAACCTTGCTTGCATCCGTAGCAGCATACTGGAGTAGTGCAAACACCTGATCTCTGGGTAAAGATGCCGCCGCCGTGGCTCTAGAGGCGGAACTTGGGCTGGAGTGTCGCTGGAGGCAATGCAAGCCCAGAAGAGAGGGGCGACGACGGAAATGGTGAGAAAACCCGGGGTCAAACTCACCCCGGTAAATCCAGCTTCACGCTGCACACATCGGGTTGCCTCGGCAGGTGCTTCTCCTCGAATAACAGATTTCCCTAAGGCTCCTTAAAACGTTATGGTCGGTCATACTGTTAAGGATATTACCGTGAAGCGGCCCAAGATTCATGCCTGCCGACCCACCGCACCCGGGGCCACGCGAGCAAGTGTAACCAAGGCTGAGAAAGGCTTCTGGGCTGGAACAATTCAGCGACCGAGCGAGTCGTGTGGGCTTCTCATATTAGTCAGTGGTGCCTTGGAGCGACGCGTGGTGGTGTCGATCGCCCCAGGCGAAAGTCATGAGAATAATAGCCTATATCTCGAGCGAGATATAATAAGTGCTGGGAGTACTCAGCCCCCCTTCACAGTATATGTGTCCGGTGGAGAATACCACACCCTCCAAAGTTGGCTGATAGGCCTCGCCGATACTTAGATACTTGGCCTAGCCGTACCTACAGCTTTGCGCTGTGTATCTAAGCGTAGAACAGGACGCTGTTCGATACCAGTCCTAGGTGTTGGGTGCTGGTGTTCGCGCTGAACACGGACGCCGGGTAAGGTAATTTCCCGTTTACATTTTCTACGTGTATATAAACTCTCTCCTTTTCCTGCGGCTTCGTGGAGGATTGAACAGCCTGCACGGGCGGAATGACATTCCTACACGACACATTCTGCTCGCACTAATGTGACAATCTAACACTAGGAAACCGGGAGTATCCGAAGTCGCTCCCTTCAAGGTTTACTTGTCGTAGGATATCGGGCGATGACGGTGCGGCCCGTTCCCTTCAACTGGCACTCATGGTCGCGAAATCCTGGGCCTGTTCTATCCAGGATAACGCTGTCATCCTGGGTTCGTCCGAGAGTTCCTCGTTGTCCTCCAGTAAGTAGGTCGGAGAGCGCACGGAGTTGCTACCATGCTCCTGTTTGGACTGAGCGTGATTGGGGCGCAGGGGAGAAATCGGGAAGTGGCCAAAGCCAAACATGTTTCGTCGATCGCTGGTGGGGCGCGCCTGCCGCGACTTTAATAATTACAAGGTGAGTTTACGAGACCCTAGCGATGAAGATCCTGTTTGCTCCGTCTAGTTGATATCTAGATTTCGTCCCACACCAACCGCTCCAACAGCCATTATCGCCGCACTCAATCCACTGTATCCATTTCTCACAGGCCAATCCTTCGATAAGGCACCGGGTGGCTAGGTAGGTAGCATAGTGTTCACTCAGAACTTGATTTTACACACCCCGGACGGGAGAGAGCATACCCTTAATTCGGATGTGGTGGGTCATCAAGGCAGTGCTGGTAGCTATCAACTCCTCTGCATTTCCATCCCAAAGCGCACAAAAGAGGCTAATTGTTTACGGGAGTTAGGTCTTGAATTGTTGGTAGCGGGTAAAGACCTAGGTCCGGTTGAACTGCCTATGTGGTTCTGATTTGGTGAAGAGACTTTAGGGGTATGGCCTGTCTGGGGATGGCGCTCGACTCTAAGGGTCTTTATGGCGCATTCCCCAGCGGGTATCGCCACCGTCGGACGCCGGGCCCCCCAGAACCCCCACTAAATTTGGGCCTCAATCTTTCAAATGCGGGCTTTTTTAATTGTGCCGCGATCTTGTGCTCAGAATCTCGAGCGCCCTGACCTCAACCCTAAACTCTGTCGCCACCACCTGCGGATCTCGATTGCTACCAATGAGCCTATGCCAATGGCCGAGAGCGACATGATAGCGTCGGGCTCTAGGAGCATGAGTTTGTGTAGGCGGATACCGATCTTGTCGCTGAGCAAGTCGACGCTGGACTGGGCTTCGAAGACTTCCGGGTTGGCTTCGGCAGCCGATAAAAGTCGGCTTAATCCTTCGTTTGTTGTGATCATAGTCGAGTTTTTGACTGTCTCCAGGTTCCTACATCCTGCCACGCGGACATCCTTTTTCTGGGTTGGACAGTGGAGCCTTGGGCCGACCACTACCTGGCTCGGGTTAACACAACTAGCGACGGACGATCGAAATTGAGGGGCACTCCAGATAATCGCTAAGTGCGATACCTCCAGTAGATCGCGGTCGTGAGGTATGTGTGCCGCTGTGACGTCGGGGTGGTCCGAGATGGCATTTTGCTCGTTGATGTGGCCGGTGCCCTCTACTGCTCCTATGTTGAGGGCCGACACCGGTAGCCCCAGGCGGTGGCGGGACTGGGTGACAGCGTCCGAGGAAGTATTTGTTGGTGTGTAGTTGGCTTGCCCAGCCGACAACCCTGTCGCGACAGATGGAGCTGAATAGAAACAAAAAAAAAAATCGAGTCTCATTCGTCGTGAAGGCTTCATGCAGAACCGAGGTGACCCGAGGTGACCTGGGTCTTGAGGGAAACAACTGCCTCCCAGTCGCTGTGTGTCATATGAGTCAACGATTAGTCCTTCAAAGCGCCAGGTTCGTGTCGCTGGGATGAGAGCGGCCAAGGGGGGCTATAATACTTTCAATACTATAGGCGCCCGAATGACACCAGCGACAAGCTTCGCGACCATGGCTCTGACGTATGTACGTTGTCAACGCTACCAGAAAATGCCTGAGCTGATCATCCCGCCGTGTTTGTTCGTGGAAGTACGCACGGTTCGCTGAAGAGGACCCTGCACTCCGTGAGAGATAGATTAGGTTTTTCGCCCCATACCCACCCATCCATAAAGGTATATCTTCGCCCAAGCCCCTAAGACCCCCGGACTAGAGGTCGGACCTTAGGTGGCAAACGTTAATGGCAAAACTTCTCAGTCTTGGCATCGCTAGCACTCGTTGTGTTACACCTTTTTTGTGTATGAGCGCCGCCGAATAGCGTGGTATGCGCAATGGGTTCAGCGGCGCCTCGACTGTACAGACCCATCATTGCTCCAGGTGGCGTGCGACACGTGGGTTTCTCCTGGTTTCTGCAGGTTTGATAACCTATCTCTTGGCCGTGGCCGGCCTGTGTACGAAAATACCTGCAGAGTCGTCCCTTGCAACTGGGTGACTCCCTAGGAAGAGGTCCGTTTCCAAAATCCCTCGCTTCCTGATCTCGATCATTGCGCTGCCCCATTCTTGGCTTACACAGTGCCGAGAACGGCATCTACAACTACTTGTCAACTAGACCTATTCAATGTTGTTTCTACTACCTAAAACCGACATCTGTGGCGCGCTGCCGTGAGGTGCAGGGTAACTCGTCAGAGGGGGATGCCGAATTCGTTCGTGAGGCAGTGGGCACTCTCGTTGCCGACAATCACGAATATCTAGGGTTGTTAGTCTCTCTAAGGTGGTTGGTATTACCGCGAGTGAGATCCTGCCATAGCGCCGACCATTTTACATATCTGAATTGCTGCCAGGCCGATCCCACCACACGCGGAGCACACCAGTCTGCCCATTTTGTATAGGTATGAGCAAGGTACGTATTGGAATACCTGGCCCGGTCCTCCGAATGTCAATTAACAAATGTGTAGTGTTGGAGGAGTAGAGCAGTCTCCTATTGGCTGCAAGCCACCCACTAGTGTAGAATAGTCAGTAGATAGATAGAATCCCGCCTGCGGGGTTCTACCGAATTCCACACACAACACGAAGTTACATCTCCATCATGTAGCCTTCTACCATCACTCCTTTAAATAAGTATCCTCACAGCAACAAAGGCATCCCGTTAGATCGGTAGCCTGACTTAAACTAGGGCGGTAGAAGGTAACTACCTTGAAATTCAACCCCACGGCGCGGATCTATACCTCAACCCATTACCCTTTAGCGCTCCTAGTGGCTGTTGAACCCACTGAAGCGCCTGCAGCGACCCTGGCCGCCTTACGTTTAACAGCAAAACTGTGACAGAGTTAAAGCTAACTGCTGAGAAACGGGGGTCCAGCAGAACCTAGGGATATAGATCACCCCACACGAAGTCGCACACTTGAGATCTAGATCAAGCTCGAGGGTCGCGAGCTCGCCTGGGAACTCGGCCTTAGCCACAGAACTCCATTTTCTGGGCCATGGTTCGTCACCCAGTTTACAAGAGCACCAAATCTGTCGCGGGTGATATTGAACAGAAATGGACTCTTTCGGTTGAGGAGAGAAATCAGCAGTGCACAGGTGTCTACCTCCTAGTCTCAGTCGGTAAGGAAAGCCTCAACTCGCTGAATGAATGGGTTGGTAGTGTTAGCTAGCATTAGATAGGATAGTCACCATAACGGCGTTCGTTCATACGGAGCGCCGTGGCCCTAAACCGCTGTTTTTACCCCGTCGAAACCTACACCCTATAGCTCCTTATTTCATCTCTCCAGCAAAGATATAGGGCCCGTCTCGTCGACAACCATTATTGCCAAAACACCATCCCGGAAGGATACCCGATTATAACGAAACGTATTAGTACGGTGGAGACTTGAGTCCGCAGGGCGAAGTGCTGGGGGCGGCCAATTAGCTGGCGTAGGCCACTCCCCTATCTACCTCACCATTGCTCTCCTTCTCATAACAAATACGCATTTTTTCGCCCACCAACACCAAACTGATGCCACAGCACTCACTGGGGCCACGCCTAGTACGACTGTGTGAATACCACCTCCATCCAGCATAGAGACTTACTAGTACAAAGCTCTTATAATACGAGCTAGCTGCTGTTGCGAGGCTTGACCTCGGAACATCCTGCTCAGGGGCTTTGGCCCCGGTGCGATGTTCTACCGATATCACAGGGCTAGGTCACCGCCCATGGGTGATTGATGGAGTCGCGGCGCTTTGTGATATGGTGCCATGGAATCCGCTCGTTCAGTCGTGCTGGATAGAACTTCCTAAATAGGAAGTCCGGTCCACCATTGACCCGAGCACATCGACATGCTCATGTGGCTTGCTTTGCGCCTCCCGACGAAGGCATCATTTTATATAAGGAACACCATATGTCGGTGTTCCATGGGTAAGTGAGCGAGCAGCTCGATGCCGTGATCTTGGCAGCAGCGGCGAATGGCGGCATTCTGCTGCCAACACTCAGTCCGCTGTTTTCGATTTTGCTCTGCCTAGGATGATATAAGCTCTTATGCATGCCCACCGTTAATGTGTGCTTGGCAAGCAATTCAATCAGTCTATTTCTACCTATTTCGTGCCTTCGTGGCCTCTATTATTGGACAGCCGTCAGGGCTAAGTAGCTTCCGCACACCCAGGAGCGATCGGCTCATGATTAGAGTCGTATGGGTGGCCTGTCTCACGCTTGAGTTAGCAGGATAGCACTTTGTGGATGCAGAGTTGCTAGAGAACGCGCATTCAATGCCAGTATGGGGTCATAGCTACCCATCCCAAATCTTTGCTCGATATGGTCGTTAGCGATATCTGAGTTAGCAAATTCAATATTGTGGACGTACTTGAACCTTCCTTTAGCGGCAGCGAAGGATCTAGTCGGTAGATCAGCGTAGATATAGAGAATACGTCCACATGCCATGTGCCGATGTGAGGCCGCTAGGCACCACTGTTCACTGCTGTGACTTCGATTCCGTCTAGAAGCTTGGGGTAGATGGGATTTGCTATGGCCCACCAGCAGTAAAAAACCCTTAAGGAAAGTGGGCTTGTACACCTTCAAGAGGCCCATAGGGTTTATATGACCCTCGAATATCCCCTTCAGGGAGCTCAAGCCCTCGAACCATACCCATACCTCCATACATTATACTCCATTGAATGTGTTATAAACTAGAGCTCCCGGTCCTCTGAGCTCAGGTTTAAGTGCTCCGGACGTCTAGGGTTAGCTTATAATCGCCCCATTCGGCACGGGCTACTTGAGCTTCTATGCATAGTTCGGGGCGGGCAATATCTGGTTCCCACTTGAGCTTTGCCGTAGAATAGTCTGTTGTGGCGTCCGCGCCATCTAGGGATGAGGGCTCTAGATCTCCTAGTCTGAATACGGCTTTCTCCTTCGGTCGGCACGGTGGCATTACCGCTGGTATTCCGATTTGTAGTAGGCGATACAAGAGCCTGCTATACGTAAGCCCAACCCTAGAGTGGTGGGAGAGAGGCGGAACGTACCTCGGGCTCTTGGAGCCATACTCGTAGAAGATGGGGTTCCCGAGCAATAGCCCACATGAGCCCATTATATGATATTCTCCTTATTCCTAAGTATCTTCCCATAGAGGTCCAACCAGTCGTCCTTCAATGCACCAGCCCATTTTTTTTCGCGCCATGCCATTTGCCTTGCATTTCCTAGACACCCCCACACCACTTTTAGCAACGAGTCCTGTTGCTGGTCGAGGTTCTCCACTTCTGCCTCACTCGACCCTACAACACCAGCCAGTCATTTTCCCTTGAAATGAAGAGCAGGGCGTGGACACACCGGCGGCGTTCGAATCACCTACCTCACCAGCCGTGCGATAGGAACTAAATCTCGTCATTGTGGAGAGTTGGCATAAAGAGCTCGCAAACTCTGCCAAAACATGTTTCTGATGGGTTATCTGCTCCCCGTCGGTGGGAGCCCGACGAAGGCAGAGGCAGTGGTACAATATGTGGATGGGCTCAATTCAATTGATTCTAGATACAAGGCATTGCTTCTACATGTAGGACTCCTGGTCATGCTGTTCGGGAGGAGAATAGGAGCCGGATATTGCCATATCCGGACTATGCGACATGCGGTGGTCGCAGCCCCTATTCTCGGCATCGCACCAGTAATGTCGCAAAAATGCCATCAACCAACACTACCAGCCCCAATTTACGTTGGAATCCCGGACTAGTATCCTCCGCAAGACTGCCGCACCCTACTCCGCCCTTTCAGTGGCGCTCGCTGCCCGAACTTGCTTAGCGACTTGCCAGGGTGAGGACGTCTTCCTAGAGATTCAGCTTTTGCGCCGTACGACTCGCCACTTGTAAAAGCTGTGTGCTATTGGAAACGGATGACCGTTTGTCCTATCTCCCCAGTATTTCCCCCCCTGCTGCTGCTACCCACATGCTCGTTCTGGGCAATGTGACCCCAGTAACTAGACACTTATGCGCCCTCATGCGGGCTAAATACTAAGCTACAATATTAAGGCACCGCGCCGAAGGAACTGCTTTGATCCCGATAGTCTCGCGCACGAGTTGTTCGGAGTTAGAGGCCGTTATGGGGCGCTGGCCGCGCAGCGGATGAGGAGGTTCGGTTCACTGGATAAGTATACTGTACCTTATCTACCCGTGGTGTGCCACAAGGCCAGGCCTTTTCCCGTCCGGTAGCGGTGCTGATATGGATTGTTACGCCAGTCGCCCCTCGGTAATCAGTTTAGGTTTCACCTGGCTGTAATGGAGCCCGGGCTTTAAGCCTAGACCATTCTGTTACCCCGAGATAGTTCGGCCAGCCCGAAAACAAATACCAACTAACTCTAGGTTGATAGGGCTTAGTTGAGTTTGGCAGGTCCCTTAGCAACGAGAAGGCCCGCTCTAAAAGGGACATCGTGGTGTCCACCTGAGCATCCCTCTCATACACTCACAACACCTACCAAAATAAAAGAAGAAACTCCCCCCCACCCGATACCGGCTATCTAGCGCCTTGGCCTGCAGCGACGCGAACGCTATAGCACAAATTCGCAGGTGTGTAGAGGCACGAGTTCAGGGTAACTACGGCAGGTGCGCCCCGATATAATATAGTCAGTATTACCCTGCAGTGAACCGAAACCTGTACGTCAGGAAAGATAGCGAATAAGCCATATGTTAAAGACGTATTGCCGCCGCCCAGCGATGCACCGAAGTGTCTCAAGAAACGCTATATAGGTGGTCAACTCCGACTCTGCCCAACCCCACCTCCGGCTTGGCTTGGTGGTGGGGCAACCGGAAATTCCTCCGCGCCATCTAGATCGTTCAAATTATGCCCCGAGGCTCCTAGTCGACCTTGATACCATGGCCAAACCACGGCTAGCTATTCTGTAGGCGGAGGCGCAATCGCATCAGCCTCACTGAGGTCGTATATGCCGCGAGTCCACGGAACGAAGCTAGACGAGGCCACAACCTCCCGAGATGACTTTAGAAATAGCCCGACGGATGGGTTTCACTAGAACTCTTGATAGATATCCCAGTCTAGACGCCGTGCGGGACCTTTCCCGACCACGACCGACAACGGGTTATCCCCACTATGCTAAGAAAATTCCTGTGGCCTGTGGAATCGAATAAACAAAGTGGCTAATACGTCGCAATTTCTTGGTTCTCGGTCTCCTCGCTCTTTATATCCAGATATAGCATACATACGTACACAGTTCCTGGGCCTCTATCTTTGTAGTTGCAGGATGAGGGCATGGTACACTTCTTAGTTTGGTTTTCTTTTCCCGTTATTGTTCTCGCTAGGAAGGGTTTACCCTTATGCTTTGCACCTTGGCATCCATATCCCACCGAAAGCTCTGGCCGCCACACTTGCAAGTTTCCCTGTAACCTAAAATTTGTTGTGGGTAGCGAATGACTTGGTTGCTAGCTCGAGACCTAATAGATTTAAATAGACGGCGCCTGGCCGTCCATATCCGCAAGAAGGCGATACAGCTCTTACAAATCGCCGGTCCTAGACTCGGCACCTATGGAGTCACCTTCGGCTTCGCCGAAGGCTAGCGCCCTCACAACAAAACCCAGTAATCTATCCTACACGCTCGCGATCTAGGATGCATGCTTCGCCGCAGCAAAATACCACGCAGACTACTTTCACGCCGGCATAGCCATTGCTTCCGCTCTAATCCAGTAGCCGTTCCGATTTCCACAGGAATTGCGATGCTGCAGTCACGTACTGTTGGTTCTGCGACTAGTGCAATACCTACTCCGCATTAGCAAACACCACGCCCCAGGCGACAGTAACCATCTAGCACCTTTAGCGCCAGCCTTATGCCGCATTGGCACGTCGATCCGTCAACTGATCCTTTGGCTGCCGTGCCGTGCGGGCAACCAGCAAGGAGTCCCCCGCATCCACTAATCACTAACAACTAGTACCACATGTGGATGCACAACGGGGACCGCAAAACAGAAAAGAGCCTGACACGGTGCCGGAAATGGAGTATGGTAAAACTTGGCCCGGTCCCCAGCACCTTGGCCTCGTGCTTGCCGCTCACCAGCACTCCGTTTCCCGTTATATATGACCTCCACCGAACACTACGACCGCAAACCTAAGTACGGCGTCACGATGTCTATCCGCAGCCTCGCGTTCCTCAGCGCATCGGTCACTGTCGCCTTGGCCGCCGTTAGCCAAACCACTTGCAATGGTCGCAGTTTCTCATATGAGGAATTCGCCGGCTATGGCTCGGTTCCTTCAGACTTCCGGGACAAGTTTGGCGACACACTCAGCATCGGTAGCTCCTTAGCCTTGGATCGCCCGTCGTGGAAGAAGAAGCACAATACCTATGAAGGAGTTGTTTGGGGCCTCCCAGACAGGGGATGGTGAGTGCGCTGCTCTCAATGTTACTTATCAATCCCATTTGCGGTCGGACATGGACATTGATCGATCGATCGTGCGTGCAGGAACACCCAAGGTACCATAAACGCCCAATCGCGCGTGCACAAGTTCAAATTTAAATTCACCCCTAATCCCAACGCGACGGTGGCATCGCCGTCACCGCCGAACCTCATCTTTGAGTACGCCGACACGATCCTTTTCTTCGGGCCAGACGGACTACCAACCACAGGTATCGACCCAACGACGACCCACACCTATCCTGGGTTCCCGGCCGTACCATATGCGACTTGGCCCGGCGATGGGTTCGGTGGTCCTGGGCCGGGTGGCCAAGGTATATCTCTCGATCTAGAGGGATTGTCTCTAGGCGACGACGGAAGCTTCTGGATAAGCGACGAATGTGAGTTTATCCCGAGCGCGGGGCTAGATATCTACTAATTCCTGTCATCCTAAACGCTAGATGGGCCTTTCATTTACCATTTTAACAAGGCCGGCCATATGGTCAAGGCTATCCGACCACCTGAGGCCGCTGTTCCGCGGAGAAATGGTACCGTCAGGTCTGCTGCTCTCCTAAAACCGGTCTCCCCATTAGGCACCTAAATGCTAAAGAATTGCAATGTAGCTTTTCCGCAGTCTCACCCCCAATTTTCGATCCTACTCTTATCCCAATTCCGGCTGACCCCCAGACCGGCCGCAGCAACAACCAAGGCCTCGAGGGCCTCACGTCAACGGGTGACGGGTTCCTCTACGCGCTCATGCAATCCGCCCTAAACCAGGAAGGAGGCCTATCGAAGCAGACCAACCAGCTTGCAAGGTTGCTAAAGTACGATATCCGCCACGGCAACCCTAATTATGTCGCCGAGTATGTTGTGCGTCTTCCAACGTGGACTGACGTAAGTTGCTCAACGCCCCCAGGAGAAGAAACCGCTTCCTCCTGCCAAAAGACCCACCCACTAATGCGACACCAAAAAGCCCACCGCCGGCAACTCCACAAAGGCAGTCAAAACCGCCGCACAATCCGAAATCCTCTACATTGGCAATAATCAATTTCTCATTCTCGCGCGCGACTCCGGCTTCGGCCACGGCCGGGAACCCGCCAACTCGAAGTCGAACTTCCGCCACATTGACGTCTTCGACATTTCCTCGGCCACCAACATCAAAAGCCCCACCAACGACGCCCCAGCCGGTGTTATCGCAAGTTCCTCCGGCGTCCTCAAACCTGACATTGCACCCGCTACCTACTGCAGCTTCCTTGATGTCAATATCAACTCGCAGCTAAACCGATTCAAGGACGCCAGCGGAATCGCCGTCCACAACGGCGGTGCACAGGATGCCGGTCTCCTCAACGAAAAGTGGGAATCTCTCGGCGCCCTCCCTGTTGACGGCAAAGACGGTGACAACGGAGAATTCTTTCTCTTTTCCTTCTCCGATAACGACTTTATCACGCAGAACGGTATGTAGAAAATAAAAAAAAGCGCCTTTTTCCAAAAATCTTTTTCCCCTAAAGACGGGCAATAATAACTAATCGTGCCTCTCTTCATTTTCTATTTCTTTTTATCTCTAGGATTCGCCAACTTTGGACAATTCACATTCAAAGACAAATCCGGCTTCAATCTCGACAGCCAAGCTCTCGTCTTCAAAATCAAACTGCCCAAAGACTCAAAACCCTGGTGTAATGACAACCGCCATGGCGACCATTACGATTAATGTGCACGCGGGGTGGGGTGCTTATACAGTAATTAGCCAAAAAAAAATAACACCCGCGATCAGGCTAGCTATTTGACTTTACTCCGTCCTCGTTTGAGGCCGTATCCGTTTTATATAGCTTGGGATAGAATATTAATATACCTATCCGCCACATAGTTGGCTGGGCGATGGAGCTTCTTTCGGTATGTAATACATCTCAATGCGCTCAGAAATAATACCATAGTCAACATCACGCCCCACACCACACCCATTTCCCCCCTTTTATCCCACCCCAGGAAACACAACCCCCGCATTACCTACCACGCAACCACCCACCCAAACCCACCACATACCTAACCCACCCAGCCACCCACCTATCCCTAGTAAAGCGTGCCCTCACTTTTTCATTTTCTATTTTATTTTAATTTATTTTCCAGTTTTTTACGGAAAATAAAAAGAGCCAGAATTCCCCCCCCCTCCCCCTAATTAGAAATATCTATCTTACATATAATTCCAGAAGGGGCGTTTTTTTTTTTTTTTTTTTAATTTTATTTTGCCAATAGAGTCTCGAGCGGTGGGATTTTTATTTATTTCTTTCTTTACAAAAATATTCTTTCGTGTAGTTAATGGTGACAACTTGGCTTTTTTTTTTTTTTTTTTTTGGTCAGCTCGTTTCTGGGATTGATTGGGTGGAGCTTAGATTATTGGGCCTATACTGTGTGCTGTTCTTAATGCTGGCTTTATTGAGGAATCACACTAACTCTAAACGCTAAAGAGCGTCAACCAAACATAAGTTCTTCTTTGAGGGCTGGGTTTAGTTATAGAATCTTGACTAGACCATATGCTACTTACGAGTATGTTAGACTAATGCGGTATTCTAGTAAGTAACTTTAAAGCGAAAAGAAAACTCCGCCCCTTCAAGTCCCGCTCGCAGAAACCCCTTCCAAAAACTTCACAATCCACCTCACCTCTGAAGCCCTCGCCACGTCCAACGGCGTCAACCCCCCTTTCATCAGCGTCAGATCTGCACCGTGTTCTACCAGCATCTTCACAGCATCCAAATTGCAATTCCGCTCAACATGACTAGCGCCCTTAGCGCTAGCGTACAAGGCGGTAGCACCAGAGTTCGACTGCACGTTAACGAATTCCGGGGTGGAGTTGACCTCTAGCAAGGCGGCGAGGACGTCAGCGTGGCCCTTGGCGGCGGCGCGGTGGAGGGCTGTCTTGCCCCGGGCGTCTGTTGTGTCGGCGGGGACACGGTGGGTGAGGAAGAAGCGCACGGAATCAGCATCGCCGCTAGCTGCGGCGTCGAAGAGCATTTTGGCTGCGGCTGTGCGCGGGACCGTGGGGGTGTGCGGGAAGATGGCTTTTGCGGCATCTAGGGAGTTGCAGTTGAAGGCGGCTTGGATGGCTTCGCCATCCGAGACGTCGGCGCCGAGGTCGACCAGGAGTTCGGCGGCCGCTGATCGGTTTCGTCTGGCGGCGTAGAGGAGGAGCTGATTTGCTAGGGATGTGTCCCTGTCGGTTTGGTAGGCAGGATCTCCGGTTACCAGGGCTTTGAGTGTGTCCACTCTCTCGGCCGTACAGCTGTAGGAAGACTCAATTAGGTGCTCTCCTATTTCTCTGAGGCGCTGACTCCCCAGAGCTGCAGCGGCCCCCATCTCCATGAATACGCCGACGATTCCTGCATCGGCCTCGTTGACCGCGAGTTCAAAGTCGGTCTCGCTGGTACGAGTGGCATGGCCTGCCATAGAGGCACCATTTTGAACTAATACCCGAGCCGTTTCAACGCTGCCGCTATAGATCGCATACCTTAGGGGGCTACAATTGCTATGGCACTTTTCGTTCACCCAGTTACCAGGTTTCGCTTTGAGCAATGCCTTGACTACCTCGCTATGGCCGCCTTTAGCTGCAAAATGCAACGGGGTTTTCAGATCTTCGTCTGTGATATCAAGCTCTACACCCTTTGCAACCAAGAGAGAGATCACTTCTAGATGCCCGTGCATAGCCGCGGAGTGGACAATTGTAGATTCGTTCTCCCTTCTGTCGGTTAGGGGTGCTCCAGCTTCTAACATGAGTTTCGACACGGCTTGGTGTCCTCTATCGGACACCTCGAGTAATAGAGATTCCCCCCGTAAGTGTTTGACATCTAACATAGCCCCATTTTCGATCAGAAGTTTTGCGACGTCTCCGTGTCCTTCTATGGCAGCTTCAGAGAGTGGCGTCCCCCCGTTATGTACTGCATTGACATCGGCTCCCTTGGAAATCAAGAGCTTTGTAGTGCCCGAGAGTCCCTTTCTAGCGGTTTCATGCAGCAGATACGTATCGATTCGGGCCCCTCTCTCGATAAGTAAATTAGCGACATGTTCGTGACCCCTCTGTATAGCTGTAAGTATAGGGGTAGGAGAGTTTCCCCCGGCGCCATTGATATCCCACCCTTTGTCCAGCAATACCTGAACTAGATTGATGTTTCCCTGAGCAGCCACATGATTCATTGATGTCATATCTCCCCCGTAGGCCTTATAGCGAAACCCGACTCCATCCGAAATGAATCTCGAACTCTCCTTGAGTTCTTGCTCAATCAAAAATAGACCTAGTGAGTCGTAATTACCTCGTGCAGCCAGACCTAGAGCGCTGACCGTGTCGGAATTGAAATTTTGTAGGCTAGCTCCCTGACTTACTAGATATCTAGCGATAGCCTCATGCCCATATAGAGCCGCAATGTCGAGAACGGCCATTCCCCGAAACCCACCCCTCATATTAGCATCGCCTCCCGACTCAAGCAGTAGCCTAACAAACTGCTCATGACCACATTCAACCGCAGTGCATAGGGCGCTAGAAATATCGACCTTAAATCCATTCTTCCTCGCCTTCTCAAGAAGTTGTCTCGCTAGCAAGGCATTCCCGGCCTTGGCAGCTATCCCCATCAGATTGTTAGCATTTATTGTATAGCGATCAGCGAGTAGGGTTCCGCCCAAGACAAAAAGTCGCAGAATCTCAGTCCGTTCGAGCGTGCAATCGTCTATGGCTCTGTAATAGGCTGCGGTCATGCCTTCGGGCATTATCTCGGAGAGGTCTTTGTTACTAAAGAGCAAGCCCCGCCTAACCTTCTCGATGTCACCAGTTTTTACGGCATCCAAGAGAGCGCCCTCATCTGGTGCTTCGCTGCTTGCCATGCCTTGAGTCTGGCCACTTCCAGCGCTGGATTGCCCTAGCTCACCATCCGAAATCCCAGCCCCGGGCGTCTGGTTAGCATGCGCAATGTTGGGCACCACGCTGGTGGACGTGGACTCTTGAAGAAGGGAGCCACTGGTAGGGACCTGGGCGGCAGGGCCGCCGAGCCTGGCACCCCTAAGTTTGGTAGCCAGCATAATCTCTTGGGCCAGCTCTCTAGCCTTTACGGTCTCGCGGCTATCGTAGCCAAACGCCGTACAAAAAGCCCCAATTACTCTTAGTCCCAACTCAGCAACCTCGACAAGCGACCCCTCGTTAGCTAATAGACCTGCCTTCCACTCGAAGAGCTGGCGCACCCTAGAACAGGTTTTGCTGGCCTCGCCCTTTTCTTGTAGAGCGGCCGCACTAACAATCTCCGGCAGAAGGGAGAGGGGATCTGGGAGCTTTCCAGCTTGGCTCAGCGCATAAAATGTTATCACGTATGAGTCCTCCCTCGCCACAAACCCTGTACCTTCTACTGAAGACCTGATGCTTTCAAAAAGGGGATCATGGATTCGCATGATGTGGCTTTTTGGGTCGGCTTCCAAGGACGGTGCAGACGTTGATTCGTGTACTTGAGCAGCTACCTGGCATAAGAATACCATGATCAAGTACTGGGCACACATCGAGTCCAGATCCGATTGGCTGAAAAGAGCTCTCTTTGTCTGGCAATCAAGAGGCACGCCCGTTGAATAGTGCAAAACGCGCCGCCGGTCTATCTGTCGCTGCTCGCAAGTCTCAACAACATCGGTGACTGGTTCAAGCCGGGCTCCGCTAGGGTTTAGGAGATCGAGGAGCAACTGGGAAATCCCACAGCTCTTATCATCAGCAAATGACAGGAGCCACAGATTGTCCCCCGAATCTGCCAGGTTGTAGTCGCGAAGTTGCGACAGCCACATCCCAAGGATAGCCTCGATGACGGCCCTATCTACCCGCCATTCGCCACCGGATCTAGAAAGTGGAATATCCAGTGTTGTCAATGAGCGCGTCTTCCCAGTGGTGGCAACTTCGATACTCCAGTGGAGCTGCGAATCATTCTCTTGAGTATGTACTCGTGTGGCCCAGATACAGCTCATGATCGCGTCCATTGCGTCTCCAACACTGTCCGCTGAGGTTTGCAACGATTTAAACCCGCCGCAGAGCTCTCGTAACCTCTGCCTATTTTGCAACGCTCTTCTTGCAGTCGATCTAGAACCAGTCTCTTCTGTGGTATCGTCATGGCCCCAGAGGCGCCCACTACAGACAACCCACTCTTTGCACTTCGTTAACCTCTTGGCTATTTCATTCAGCTCATGGCCCTCGGCGAGCTCAACAATTCCGAAAGCCCTCAAGGGCTCTCCCGGGTCGTAATCCAGAACTGGCCGACGTGTATAGTACCTGCGGATCATTGCTCTCAACACGATCATGATGATTGTGGCGATAAATTGAGCAACGGCAGCTTGGTAGTGCATCCTACGGAACCTACGCGCCATCAGCCATCTGCAAGCACCTACACCAAACCCGGGAAACCTACCCAATGAGCTGGCATATGAAGCCTATGATAGCGTCAGTATCGCCAGTGCGTAAAAGGAACGCTATGAAAGCTCACCAACAGCAGTAACAGACGTTGCAAGACAAGCCCATGGCGTCAATTTTCTCTTGTGGTCATACCGTGACTTGATGATCTCGTGACGGCTTTTATCCGCAAAAATGGCACAAGACTGAAACCGCCGATCGCCCAGGATCTGCGTCTTCTGCAACCATAAAACCCTGAGAGACTGTGCCTTATCTTTCGGGACCCACCGGGCCAAGCGGGTACGAGCTTCAATCACATAGCTACAAATGAAAACCCCAATCACCACCGCGACAGTGCCCGCTACAGTGAGGGGGAGGCCGTCAGCCGGCGTACTAGCACGGCTAATCGTCTTACTCAGGTTCATATTATAAACGGAGAAACCATCAAATGCCAAGACACCGATCTGGAGTGTCAGGGCAATGAGAGCAACCAGTCGGATCTCGAAAGGGTGGATCGAACCGCCATTGAGGAGAATATTTGGCGCGGCATCGCTATGGCCAACGAGTTGATGAAGCTCTGACAATTCGACGTCTGGAGATTGCTTTCCAAGTCTGACAAGGGAGAGCAACCAGGAGAAAGTCGAGCCGTGCGAGCGGAGCTCCATCGCATCGTCACGGTCGTAGACGCAACCATCCTCCTCAGGTCAGCATTTGACTTCCAAAAGCTACTCTAATCCAGGCGTGCACCCACACGCTTACCTCGTCATAAACAAGCTCCAAGATGTCAGCCGACCCTGCCAAACGCACGACCTGCCTGCCATCCCACAGCTCACAGACGTCGCTCGAAGTCGACCTACACCAAAGATGCTATCAGCACCCATCTCCAAGGCCCCTGCCATCGACTAGATGACATACCCCAACAAATCCAACTCGACCTGTAGAGCCGGTTCCTGTGCACGCCCGATAAGAGCCCGCAGCGCCACCGGCCCCCCCACACGAATCGCGCAAGTAACCGCAGTCAAAATACCCAGCGGCGCGCAAGCAAAGATGATATTTTCCAAGATATCGAGCCTCTGGCTGAGATACTGCTTTGCGACCTGCTCCCCAAAGAGGGCGATCAGCGGAGCTGCGAGCAGGATAAGTTATTAGTCACCCTCTGAACGCGAGTCTTGCCAACCAACCAATATCGCTAAAAAGATTGCTCGAAAAGTCATCGGCCCCAGCGCTAACCAACCCAGCGCATCCAAGGAGAAAAACCAGCCGCAGGCACAGAACTGACATCGTGGACGGGGTACGTTTTGTATAGCTGCCCCCAGAGAGCTTCGGATGGAGGAACAAACCTTACACCAGTCTCTTTATAGTAAAATAAATGACAATACCAGGGGCCCAGACCGCTCCCCTTTTTTTTCCTTTTTTCTTTGCTGCGCCACGTTAATTCCCCCCCGGTCGGGGGTCTTGCCAATGGGCGATAGCGACTGGATCGCTATTTGCGGGGGTTCATCGCCCACACTTATAACACCCGAGCAAAAGGGAGGGCAAAGATACACTAAAGAGTGCCATCAAATCTGCTTGCTTGCTTTAACTTGCGCGCAAAAAAAAAAAATATAACCTCTTTCTTTTTTCAGAGACGGTCATCGGATGCAAAATAAAATAAAATAAAATAAAATAAATAAATAAATAAATCAGTAAATCCGCACAAAACCAATGGCATCCAGGACATAGCCCCAAACCCCCACAAACCAACGACAACCAAAACACGCAAATATGTATCTTAAAGCCCCAGCTAACCACCTGCCGCCTACAACAGCAGGCTGAAAAGCGATCCGACAGCGTGGTCTACATGATATAATAACCTGGTACGCCCTGGAGGGGGTTGGCGTTTAATTCTTCAACTCTAACCCACTCTTGTGTGGGGTTGTTTTCACTGGGAGAGTGGGGGGGGGGGGTGTTTGGTTCGCCTTTTTTTTTTTTGGATGTCTCGGATTATTTAGGGTATGCTCGACACCCAACTCTGATCTGTAGACACATACGTACATTTCTATTCCTTCCCTCCCAAAAAAATCTCGTCGCGTTAGGCATATGCTTCTCTAGTATCTATAGTTAGATTATCGGCTGTATTTTGCTTCGCTGGGGATATCGAATGTATCTATTCTTCGTATATTGGGGGTATGGCTAAATCAGCCTTATCGCTTTACGGGGACGCATATTAGACTGTCGATCCGAAGAATACGCCTAGTCGTTTCCCATCTAGTTAGCGACGGGTGGGGATGGTATGCGGCCCTTGGAGGGTCTCCGGAAAGGACCTACCAAGAATAGAAAATATGCTCCAGACAGTGGTCATCTTCCAGATTTCAGGAGGGCAGTATCTGTGCAGCGATGCGCCGTTGTCAGCTAGTCATCCTGTCTAGACCAACTACCACAATACCGCGAGGTACCCCTGCAAGAGAGTTAGACTTACAGATCTGAAGAGAGCCTAAGAAACCCAGCCCAGAAGAGCCATTGACCGATAAAAGGGAGGACCATGAAAGCAAAGACAGTGCTGATTCTCTCCACCGACTCTACGCTCAACCCCATTTTTTCTAGGTCATTCTCCCAACCCGAACCCGTATCATAAGGGCCGCGTCTCGGTTGGTAGGGAGGTGGTTGGGGCCCCGCCTGTTGAAATACCTTGCGAGGTCTGCAGCGGATCCAGCGGTAGACCGACCTGATCACGGACCAAGTTCTCGAAATTCCCCTCCAAATAGCCTTGATGGCCCGTTTTAACAATCTTCCGATGCTTGTGAATGCTAATACGGCCCAAATAAGTGCACCGCCGATAGCAACGATCCACAACATGGCGCCACCATACATTATAAGAGCGTCGTTGCCGTCCAATATGTTGTCTAGGCGGTGGATGCTGTAGTAGCGATGCTGACGTGCGAAATTCACCGTTGTGCCAATGTACACAGATCCAACGGCCTGGAGGACGACTTCTGTCATAAGTGAGGAGGCTCCGAGGGCGAAATACATGCTTTTTTCTTTCTCTCGTCGGACAAGTAGAGTTGAAATCCACGCAAGCCGCGGTCGCGAACACCAGAGCAATACCAGTCCGCCGATAGAGACGCCAGAAAAGCCGGGCGTGCCGTGAATAATGAGGGCGTTAATGTAGTTCGCCAGTAGGTTAAGGCCTATGCTAATCAGGGCCATAAAGGGCCAAGTGTTTGAACCCGGTTTCCCACAGCGGCCCTGCCGCTTATTAGTGTTTTTGTCCCTTCTGCCGCACCACCCCCCGGTAATACCACTAACAACATCGCGGCGACCGAGGAACACGGCAGCTATGGCAACGACAACATTGATAACGGCGAACGAGCCTAGTTTGAGCGAGTTCGGGGGACAGCGATATCCCATGCTGTCCGTTGCGTTCCGGTCCGTCGCCTGCTTGTGTTGTACTCGCCACCGCCATGGGAAGAGGCTTGCCCGCGCCGCACGCTGTAGGTCATCGAAATCGCGCCAGGAACTCGCGAACCCCATTGCGCCCGCTGTGTTATTCGCAACTCCTGCTCTACTGAGACCTCCAGTAGCTCCAGTTTCGGTGGGGGTCACGGCAGTACCTGCTCCACTGAGAGTCGTAACATTTTTGGCCCGACACATCTTAAGAACCCAGTTGATGTAGTCTATCGGCTGCTCCCCAGTCCGGCAGAGCCCTGGGCAGGTGGAATTAGCGATGCCGGGGCAGATACAGGCCTTTGGACCATCGGCCCGCCAGCACGTCTGAGCCATCGAATAAAGGGAAGGGCAAGCAGTCGTAATGTTGGCTGCGCAGGCCGGCACGTTTGCACCAAATTTTCTCAGGAAACCCATAGCATTGGTAGGGGTCGGGGTGGCAGTATGGCTGGATACCTTAGATGGAGTGACTAGCTTTACGTAACGCAGCCAGCCACCACCATAGGGGGAGATGAACGAGAGAGTATACCCAGCATAGTAGGATAGAACAAAGCTAGGGGGATAGAGAGATGAGGCCGTTGGCCGCTGCGGTGTCGTGGCACATTCGTAATGTGTGTAGCCAGGTGGATAGACAAGGTAATTGCAATACGACGAGTACCCAGCAGTGCTGTATGGCGGGTCAGCATTCAAAGGAGAAAGCCAACCACATCCAAGTGAATTTACCAGAACAGCGTATTACCGCCGGCAATATAGGTAGGAGGGTACTCGGGTGCTCCTACGCAGGAGCTAAACAAGCCCGTACATAACCCTTGAGATGCACAACAGAGAGCCGACCCGACGAAAGCGCAGGTTTCCGATGCTGAGCAGTAAAGCGCACTTGCTAAGGAGAGCCTGTGAGCCTCAATTTCGGGAAGAAGCTCTTCGGCGGGTGTTGAACAAGAGCTTATGATTGCTTAGAGCAGGATACTTACATAGAGAGCCGGCTTTAAACCCGCACAACTCCGGCCCAAACGTAGTACGTACCCCATCAACGATGATTTGGGCCGGGTCAGCTCTGGGCGCAAGTGTCGGTGCCGGGTGAGCCTCTCTCCCAACGAGCTGAGGGTCGGTGGTTGGCAATCCAAGCTGTCCGCTGCACGAAGTCGCGGCGGGGGATGCTGTTTCAGTCGGAGGAGATAGAGGCCCTGCTGCTGCCGCCGGCATCGCTCGCTCGAGGGCGAGCCCCAGCGGCGCAACGGAGAGCAATACAGCGACACAGGCCTTCTTCCTGCAAATACGCATGTTGGGTTGTGATGTCGACTACCGTCGTCGGCGAAAGGATGGTCAACTGGGAGGGCATTGAGCTGGCCAGCGCGGGCCGCCCCGGAGAGCATCCAGCCTTTGTGCAATTGTCCGAGCCCTGTCGCGATGGCCTTGCCATGCTGATTGTGGCCGGTCTCGACCTCGCCCAAGTCGACCATTGGCTGTCTTGGCGCTGCCCAGCACCAGTTGAGCCGTGCCAAGGTGGTTTCTCCTCACCCTTTTGCTCTGCCTCGCGAGGCTGCTCTCTGTCTTACTTTTGCGCATGAATCTAGCCTTTGCGCGCGCGCTACTGCTGCACTTGTACTTTACTTGTACCACTTATACCACTTGACTTCCCACGCAGCCTCGCCGGCCCCCTTCTACGGTCCATGAAGCCCTCTTATTCCACGCCGAATGTGCTCATGAACATCCACGCCCCGACCTAAGACTACGACGCGATAAACAACTACGATGCAGCTCCTTGCTTTCAATCGCGGTCATCAAAGCTCAAAATCGCTGGGCCCCATCGTCGCCGTTGCTTTCTTCTTAAGGCGCGCTCTCGCCGATGGGTCCATCGTGACTATCTCCGACACGCAGAACTACGGGTGGCAAGACGCGTGTGTGCAGGGCGCTGTTTGGACGAACGAACGCTCGATCCCCCGCGTCTTGGGCTGCCCCCAAAACTCCGGTGGCTATTATCTGAACAACTGCTTCTGTGGAGCTGATCTCGTTGCTGTTGCCCACTCGTTTCTGAGCAGCGCTATTCCAACAGCCTGTTCTTACTCCCCAGAAGCCGACCTCTCCAGCGCTATTATACTCTATGACAATTACTGCAGCGCAGTCCAGGCTGTTTCTACTGTCACAGGTAATTACTTGCATGCAACTTCGAATATCTATCAATGCTGACATGCCTTGTTAGTTGAAGGGTATGTAACCGCTGCAATGTCTACCTATCCGGCAACCCCTCTGGCAGAAGCCCCGAGCCAAACGTATACAGGCGGCGTATACACACCAAAACCCAGTCGGAAACAAAAGTTCAAAGACTCAAAAGCGGGCAAAATAGTGATAGGCGTGTTCGTTACGATCGCGATATTGCTTTTTCTAGGATGCTGTGGGAAGAAATAAACAAACGATGGAACTAGAGTGCCTGGTCTACCCTGACACCCCAAGAGCACAGAGGGCTCTCCCCCAAGCGCTTAATCTCCCGTTGTGTTTGACAAGGTCTGGAGTAAACATATAATAGTCTAAGTAGCCCGGATTCGGTTGGTATCTTCGGTTAGTAAATACATAGGCCACCACACCACCATTTCCTCACACGAATACCGCGGATCGATTATCCAGATGCGAAACCACGTTATTTGGCCAATACCCCACCTCCCACTCTCGCTCCACAATCTGGAGATAGCCATCTTACCGCAACGTGCCACTGGTGAAAATGGACTTGCGATGCGCAAGGCCTCAGCAGCGCCTCGACGACAGGCAGAAAATGTACATATATTGCCTAGATATATCAGCACCCTGCCGCTGCTCGTGGGGCGTGTTCTCCACTTCGTTTTCTACAATGGAGGGGTACGTGTCTGCTCCTGGGCGCCATCAAACCTTCCTGCAGATCCCGCCAAAATGGTGTAAGTCCTCACCGAAATCCATGCAGAAACAAAATTTATGCAATCATGTGCTGGGCGTGGACTTGGAAAGCATGTTGATATGCTACGCTGGGGCGAGGGGTGAGCCTGTCTGCACCTTCTAACAGAAACGCGCCCAAAAGCAACTGGGACCACCAGTCACCCAATTGCACAACATAATGCACCAACGAGAGTATAGCTGGTACATACGACCACAGACTGTAGAGAACTGGGCATCCCGTCCGCTCTGCCTTACATAAGCTACAGATCGGAGGATCAGTACTGGCGTCGGTGACGAGCTGGGAATCCCCTCTGTCGTATGTTTTTTTTTTTTTGCATTTTGCGGGATTGGAGGCGAGGCGAGACACGAGACTTGAGACACGGAAGAGCTCTGAAAACCTTCGTGCATCAGACACCTGATACAAAAATTTGTATGGCAATACATATTTTTTTACTAGCATGTTGAAACCACCGACATAGATCAAAGTACCCACACTAATTTTCTTAGCCTCGCAATATGTAGTGAGGCCTTTGTGAGAAATTTGCAGCAAGCAAAAAGTATTCAGAATCAAGAATAAGTAGAAGTGGTTCCGCGCTTGCGAG
This sequence comes from Geoglossum cookeanum, assembly GCA_021527025.2. Lineage (NCBI taxonomy): Eukaryota > Fungi > Ascomycota > Geoglossomycetes > Geoglossales > Geoglossaceae > Geoglossum > Geoglossum cookeanum. Next base: position 80,353 of record JAJDFF020000087.1, read on the forward strand.
CAGATATTCTCGTTTTTAACTATTACAACGGTTTAACAACAATGCAATCAAAAACCTCCTCATCTTCCTCATCGATGGGTGTCCTCCTCTCCCTCCTCTTCATCGCTCTCAGGCTCTATTGCAGATTTGCGTCTAGTGGAGGCACGAGTAGCCATACAAAGCCGGAACTGCCTCCAATAATTAGTACAAGCAAAAGAAGGGAAGGGGGCCAGAGACTTTTTTTTCATTATACAAATAATCCTTGTAGTGTCTGTACACATCACTGCTGGGTTGGGGGGGGCCGGAGACTTATCCCCTTACCCTAGTACAGTCGAGTCGCGCTACAAGAATATGGTCGGGGCAATGGACTCCATTCTTATAGCGCGATTATTCTTATATATTCCTATAGTAAGAGTCCAGGATCGGGGTGGAGCCGCGTATTCATTATTCTTGTGACGCGAGATTCTTGTAGCGCGACTCGACTGTATCGGCAGATGGTTTTTCGCCTCGTAAAATAATGTGCCGATCGCAAAATCCTACCTAAAAATTGGGGGGGACAGAGACTTACCTCCACACCCCAAGTACAACTTGTCCCCAGGTAGCTATCTTGGCTAAGCTACTAGCATAGGAGCCTCCTTTTTACGGTGAGACACATACCCCCGGACGTTAGTTTTTTATTTATTTATTTATTTATTTGTTTGTTTATTTTTATTTATTTTTCTTTATTACTTAAAAGTAGTGTGTGCGGGCTCAGAGGACACGCGAGAGTGGGTTGTTTATTATTAAGTTGAAATTAGGGGAATGGGGAAATTTTATCCCGGCCCTTTTGAGTGTCGCTTCTGGTGTGTGCGGCCCAGGGCGGGTTTGGTGATAGGACCACTGTAGATGGCGTTGTCTGCTTCGCTGTGGATCTCCGGTGATCCTGTGCTAGAGCCATCTTTCTTCTCCCCACGGGGTGTTTTCTTCTTCCTCCGCCGCTCTCCCCTCCGAAGCTTTAGTCCAGCGTATACCCTCCCCCTCACAATCGGCCCTGTCTGCTCGACCGTTCCGAATGCACAATGCGCAGGCCTTCCATCCCACGCACCCCCTTCACCTCCCTTCTCCAGTAGTTCCCCGAACCTCAATCTCGTCTCACTCAACTCCTTCGACAACAGTCCACCCCCCAAACACGCACCTACGCACAGGCGATCAAGCGTCGGATTTCGGGTCGATGCCATAATGCGCGAGAACCACATGTCTGAGTTAACACCATTCTGGTGCATGGAGATCAAGCCGACGAAGACGGAGGCGAGGGAGAGCATGATTGCAATTGCATAGCCGGGCCAGAGGCCGCGGGCGTTGTAACGGAATTGGTTAGCGTTGCGGGTTTTGACGCAGGGAACGGTGATGTTGGCGGCGATGATCAAGGTGGGGTCGGAGAGGAGGGAGAGGAGGAAATCCTCGTAGAAGGGTTGGATTTGATCTTGGAGATCTGGGAGAGGAGTCTAGTGTAGGCAGGTTAGTGGTGTCTGTTTCAGATAGTAGTGGGGCGGGCATTAGGCACTGACGACATAGTGCTGGTCAAAGAGCCGTGTATCAGTCACGTCAGAGCGTGTGACAGTGTTGCCTCCTTGCGACCATACCCACTCCGCCGTACCTTTCAGGGTAGAGCGAATTAGGTAACCAAGAGAGTGGTAGACAGCCGCGAGCTTGTACCGCGTGGCGTCGGCTTTGGGATAGATGAAGTTCGAGGTTGGCTCGAAGGTAGGAGGGAACGTTCCATTGGATGACTGCGCTGGGCTTGTGTTGATGATTGGGACAAGGAAATTTCGCTCCACGGTGGCAATTTGCTGGCCACCTGAGTAATTGAAGAAGACTGTGTAGTTGGTCTCGTAGTGCTCGCAAGCGAATATCTTTGGGATCATAACGTTCCCCCATCGTGCGTACGGCGAACTCGGTGGGTATCGGTCTGTAGTGTTCTTGGTGTAGCCGATCCATATCACTGGCTCTGTTTTGAAGACCCCAAGTTCCTCAGGTATTGGCTTCTGGACTGGGTGGCCATTTTCACTCAAAACTTGTGGGTTGCTGTACTCGCCTACATCGACGACGGCTCGATAGGTGCTGTTGCCGATAGGGGCGAGCGATGATATGTCGAAAGGTGCGCCTTCGTTGGCGAGCAGGGCGGGATCTGAGTCGACACCGCTAGCGATCTCGGTGCATTTGTAACCTGGCCCGATGAAAGAAATAGAGTATGTACAGTTCCAGCTATCGCCACAGGAGTTGAGACTGGCATCCTCAGCGACGACGGGCCGCTTCAAGTATCGGCTCATCGCGGCTATACGATCTGCGTTCTTGCTCGGCTGATCCCAGTAGTCGAACCACCCGGGCGTGGTGCTATTGGCATCAGTGGTATTCCAATAAGACATGGCTGCTCCATTAAAGCCGTTCCTCTTTATGGGCTTGCCAAATTGTTTGTGGGATTCCGCACTGAAATTTAAGCTCGCGACCGGGCACATCGTCGAGTGCGTCACGATGGCGACGTTTGACAGTAGGGACGCTGGGGACAGGACGGCAGCGAGCGGGATGAGCCTTTGCACCGCGTCAGTCAGACGGCGAAACTCCGGGTATTGGGTTCTGCCTTCAGACGGGGGAATGCTCACCAAACTGCCACAGCCATTAATGTTGCCAACTTCGCATTGACCACCATATCCTTCTCATAAAACATGGTCGGATTGCCGAGAACCGCAAACATACTATCGATCGCACTCAACGTCATGGCCTTCTTCCGGAAATTCCACCAGATTCTCTGCCGATATGCGATCGCCACGCTCCCGACCATCGTCGTCTTCGTGAACACCGCCAAAGCTGTCCCATATCTAACCTTGTTCAACTGATCTCTCACATCCTGGCCATCAAGTGACTTGTAGTAGGCGTGATGGGATACGGCGCCAATGAGCCCGAGGATAAACAGCCCGATCATGCTTATGGGTGTCCACCAGTGTATCCCGCCCGCAGACCCGCGCCCGTCGCTTGGTCGTCGCGAGAACACATATTGCGATTCGGAGATAGATATGGGGCGACCCGATGGACTGGAGTCAACAGACCTCAACAAATACGAGGAAGCAAGCTTGTCCTGCTGGATATCGTCGACAGAGTTTGTCGGCGCGAGCGACGAGTAGTCCGTCCCATTGCCGTCCTTTGGGCGGAGAAAGGAAGTGAACGAGAGCGGGGCTGGACTGCCAATGATCGGGTTCTGTTGGCGCCATCGCTGGTGTCGCTCCAGGTCCTGCTCGAAAGGGCTCGCTTCCAAGGAGCCAGGACTGATCCCTGGCGAAGGGAGCGGGGGGGAGAGCTGATCGCTAGCCATCAGCGTTTAGTTTCATAGTTACCATGCCATAGGGCTAATGGATAGTAAGATCAGCGGTCATGATTACCTGGGAGACAGCCGTGGCTGGACAGCCACCATTATATATCGCGGAGCAAAGCTTGAAGGTCGGTTTTTCTTTTGCCCCATCCAGTTTGGGAGATAACTGGCGAGGCCAATTTGACATGACATATGCAAGCACTCGAGCCCGGCCAGCAGGAAATTTTAAGGGTAACTGTCGTTTAATTTCCCTATTGGCCGGGGGGCGCGGAGCCGTCCGAGGGCTGACTCGCTGCGAACCACAGATCCCCAGAGTGCAGTGGGGGCCATTCCCGAACACCAGCCGGGTGCCAAGTGAAGGACCCGAATACGAGTGCCAAGGGGCGAGCGTGTCCTGGAGAAGATTGGAGCCAGCTCCGGCCAGGATCTTCACCACAGCGAGGCTCTGGTGGCGTGCCAGCCAGCGCACCTGGCAGTTTCGTGGCACAGCCACCCTGAAGATTACTTTGGTTGTGTTGGTGTCTGTCTGCATAGCGCATCGCTTTGAGCGATGAGATGGCAGGACTCACTAGGCGTCAGAGGCTGGTCTTGGATCTTGAGCCGTCCCGCCCGCTCCCGCCCTGTGGAGGTGTTAATGGCATCGCAGGAAACCCCCAAATACAAATACAGCGGCAGCATTGCAGGGGATCGCAACCCATATGTGAGACCGTCGTCGATCCTTCAGAGATGGGATGCGTTTCCCATGGGGGTTGAATTACATGTTAAAGCGGGATCAGGTGACCAAACCTCCAAATTTGCTATTACACTACTCGCCTGGTTTCTCTCCGCGCACTAATTCCAACCCCGCCCCATCCTCACAAAAACTAGTTTCAGTACAGACCAGACAGGCTTCCCGCTGGGATGCGGTGCATGCACTGCGGTCGGGGTCCACACTAGATAATATATTCTAGATGCCATTGGTGGCTAGCGATGCGACTCCCGAACCGCCCCACCCAATCCGCCGGTTTTTGGAGTCATAGAGATAGTATGAATTGCAAACCAGGTCTCCTCTTTTCAAATCATCTAGTCTATCTGGGGAAAATCTTAGCTTGAAAGCTCCATTGCTATTGCGATAGAGTATTCCCCCTCAAATCCGACATCAAGGGGTGCTGTTGGGGTTCTGGCTCTGAGGAGCGTCACCACTTCTGCGGGGCGGATTGGGTCGCCATTGGGATGCCTCTATTGGAGTCTCCACCACAGTGTAGTCGTCGGTCAACGTCCTAGGAGACATAATCAACTAGCTAGCCTAATCATCACCGATCATCTCTCGTATATTCCAAAGGAGAATTCGCCGAGGCCCCAACCCCTCCAGATCGATTGTCCATCGATAATTAGTCTACATCAAGGTCATAAACGCTAAACTACAATTCCACAGGGAGTTCAGCTAGTCGACTCGCAGCTGAATTGTGTAGAATAGATAGAACTCGTTCTGTAAGAATATGCGATTCTGCTAGCCTGAGACCGCCTCCACAAGAATTAGAGGGTTTGCCCTCTCTTGACAAATGCGTCGCCAAGATCCCTAGGGTATGTATTTGGAACTATATCCGGAAAAAGTTGAAGGAATTGTAACGGCTTGGACTTACTTCGGGCTGGTGGCTGTGTTCTTCCAAGTATCATCGTAAGCCCCCAAAGGCTGGGTGAATGTCTTGTCATTGCCATAGCGTTAAACGGTCCGTCGCCGCGCCATCGAGGAGCTATTCTACCCTCGGGTGGAAAAGTTTCAGGACATCCTGGGATAATTTGAAATTTGCACCCACGGTAGAACACTTCCATACGTTACTTTACCCGGTGCGTGCGGTATTATTTGTACAACATCCGTGAGGAAAACATCACCGGCAATAAGAGGCTGACTGCTGTCATCGACGTGAGGTTTCCAACTGTCCAGGTCAAAATACAGTGCTTGTCGCGTGACATTCGGACGAAGGAAAATCCGAAGCGGAAGCTCAAGGGTTAATTTTCCTCCTTCGAACATCACAACCCCAATCAAACAAAGGAAGATTTTGGGTCTGCTATTATATATATTTCTGTTGAGAATGGTTGCTGTCTTGTCTGTATATTGGACCAATCAGCTCACCGTGGGACCGTTGATGGAGTATCTCCCCATTCACTGCGAGCAATTTTGCGTAGGAACGATGAAATAGCGAATAAAGCGCAAACGGAGGTGGCAGAAATGAAAATCCCGCCGGTCTATACATGGTGAGTAGCCCTCCTCATGTACTGCAGTTGTTAATTCACACGTGATCCTGTGCGCCAACACCAGCGCACAGCACAGCGTGGAGTGAAGTCCCCGATCATCTTCACCCTCTACGCTCCCATCCGCCCATCGACCCATCACCCCGTCGCCCCCTATCGCTCCTCAGCCCTTACGACCGATCATGTCGCCGATAAACCTCCTCTACGGTGGCCTCAACTTCACCCACGCCTCCTCCTTCTCGGCTGGGGTGCAGCAGTTTGTGACTGATCGGTCAGCTGTCGGGGCATGGATCGGAGAACACTGGGAGGGGTTTGCCGCGTGGCTTGAGAGGCCATGTATGTGTGCTCGCCCCGGTTAGCTCTGGATGTGCAGTCTGACTAACGGTCTAGATGTGCTGGCGGTTATTATGGCCTGGTGGATTACATTTGCAGTCGTGATGGTGATTACGTTGAGTGCGGGGTTTGGGCCGTCTGGGATTGTTGCAGGTAGGGTGTTTCGCTGGCTGGGTGGGTGTGTTTTCACAAGCGCTGATATGTGTTTCTTTAGGGTCGATGGCTGCGGGTTTTCAGGCTTGGATGTATGGTGCTTTTACCCCTGCGGGTGGTATCTTTGCAACGCTTACTTCGTTGGGGATGCTGGGGCTTGCTGCGCCGGCATTCGTTCTGGGCGCGTCGGTTGTGGCTACGGTGGTGTCGGTGGTTGTTTGGGCTTGTGGGGCGGGTAGGTGAACGGTACTGGAGAACGCACACTTATCAGGGAGGAATGGCCGGTGACGTCTTACATAAGATGGCCCTAGTAGGATGTGGGTCATAACGACAATTTGCTGGCTAGGTTTTACGAGGTTTATGTGGTGCGTTATACTGTAGTAACGACGGTCCGGAATGTCAACCTATTCAATCCAATTCAGCCTTTGCCAGACTCACGTTTTGCAGTGTTGCAGGCTAGGGTAGACCGTTTCTACCTCGAATGCAAAGCAGACTCGAGAGGGGCGGTTTCCAAATGGCGAGCATCCCGGTAAGGGTCCTACCATGTAGCTTAACATGCGTGGATGTCCATTTCCTTCGTAACATTACTTAACGCAAGTTTAGCAACGAACAAAACTACCTACACAAGATGTTTTCATTGCTGTTTTATGGAGGAGACGGCCCGTCATCCGTAATTCCAGACCACCCCGTTTTGAGGGCTGCGGTTTGGAATAGCGATCCTCCGCCATCGCACTTACTATAATATAGGTACCGGCACTTACTTGGCTTTCATAACCAAAGCTTCAGAGCCTAACTTCAAATTCTAGGAAGCTTTTCTTTGTTTTAGAAGAGCGGCCTTGGTCACTATCTATAGCGAGGTAGTATGTGTTGTATTTAGACTGTCGCGGCGATGTAGATAGGTCTAATTGACATGAGGATGATGAAGAGAAGACGGAGGGAGAAGAGTTCTCGCAGCTATGTGGCTGTCGCCTTGGCAGCGACATGCTGCCAAGATAGGGGCATCGCCCCAATTCCAACAGTATGCCATTCACCCATCCGGATCAGTCACATCTACGTCGGCTCCCATCTCGGCGAGTGACCGGACTACCTCATTATAGCCTTGGTCGGATGCTCCGATTAATGCCTTCAAACTGTAGATGTCTTTCGCCTTCAGGTCTCCTCCTTTGAGTAGCCGGACTATTTCCCAGTGTCCTTTACGAGCTGCAGCAAGCAGCGCAGTGAAACCTATGGTATCCTTCGCCTCTATATCAGCTCCCCCCCGGACGAGTAGCCCGACCACTGCCTCGCATCCTTGATAAGCCGCCGCGAGCAACGCGGTGCAACCTTGGTGTTTTACCTCCATGTCGGCTCCCTCCTTGATAAGTAGTTCGACCACTTCCCCATGCCCTCTATAGGCTGCAGCAAGCAATGCAGTCAGCCCTCCGGCACACCTCACTTCTACATCAGCCCCACCCCAAATTAGTAACTGGACCATATCCTTATGCCCGTTGGAAGCTGCTAGAAGCAAGGGCGTCCACCCCTCGTCGCCTTTCGCCTCTATATCAGCTCCCCCCCGGATAAGTAGCCTAGCCACTTCCTCATGTTCTTGATGAATTGCCTTAAGTAACGCTGTGTAACCTTGGTGTTTCACTTCCATGTTAGCTCCTGCCTTGATGAGTAGTTGTATAACTTCCTCGTGCCCATTATAGGCTGCGATAAGCAACGCTGTCCAGCCTTGGTCCATCTTCGCTTCTATACTAGCTCTGCTCTCAATGAGTGATTGAACGACAGCTTTGTGACCTCTGCTGGCTGCTAAAATCAACGGTGTCCACCCTTCGTCATTCTCCGCATCGACATCAGCCCCTCCCTGGATGAGTAGCCTAACTACTGCGTCATAGCCTAAGCGTGCTGCCCTAGATAACGCCGTGAAACCGCCGCCGTTTTTCGCTTCTACGTTAGCTCCCCCATGAACAAGTAGCCCGACCACTGCTTCATGGCCTAGCTCAGCTGCTTTGAGCAACGCCGTCCACCCATTACTACCCGTCGCCTGTAAGTTAGCACCCCCCTGAACAAGTTGCTCGACCACTGCCTCGTGGCCTATCTCGGCTGCTATATGCAATGCCGCCCAACTACCGTCGTCTGTTTTCGCCTCTACGTCGGCACCCTCTTTAATAAGTAGTTGGACTACTTCCTCATACCCTTTATAGGCTGCGGTAAGCAACGCTGTCCAGCCTTCGTTCATTTTCGTTTCTATGCTAGCTCCCTTCTCAATGAGTAGCTGAACGATAGCTTTGTGGCCTTTGCCGGCTGCTAAGATCAACGCCACCCACCCCTTTCCGTCTTTCGACTCGATGTTCGCTCCCCTCTCAACAAGGAGCTGAACTGCAGTCTCGTGTCCCGCTGAGGCTGCTAAGCACAATGCTGTCCGCTGCTTTGTATTTTCTCTTGCCTCGATGTCAGCTCCATTATCGAGAAGCAGCCTCACCATAACATAATATCCGTTCTTAGCTGCCCATAATAGTGCCTCTGATTTATTTTCTCCGGCCGTCTTGATATCAAACCCATTGTCTAATAGCAGCTCGTACGCAAAATCTTCTAGGGCAACGCGATTTTCTCCGTCGGAGGATGGCGTCTTCCGTGCGGTTAATATCTCGTTACTAGCAACGGGTTGTCGTTCTCCTGGTGGCTCTCCCCCTGCCTGTGTTGATAGCCGCCTTCCTCTTCGCCCGGTTGCAACACCACCGGGATGCTCGCGGCTATGTGGCTGCCTCTCTCTAGTGCTTTTGTCTCTTCCCTTTTCTCCGGAAGTTATCTCTTCATTATGCAGAGACCCTTGATAGGATTCCACACTTTCGTCGTCCTCACCGTCGATGCAACAAGGGCCACAGAAGTCGCCACCACAGCAGCAGGTCCATTCGACGAGTTGGGAAGCGGTCGGGCGGTCTTCAGGTCTCCATTCGAGCATAGACCTGACCCAAGTTATTGGCTCATTGTCGCCCCTGGGCGTTGGTCTCCCATGAATTTCCTCAAGCCACAGGTACATTGCTTCTTGATTGGCTCGAACGTAGTTTGCGTTTGTTCCATGCGACGCGAAGAAATCCTTCATTCCGCGCACGGAATCTCCCCTTAGCACAGTCGTTATTTCAAGGAAAACGCAACCCAGGCTATAAATGTCGGAGAGCGTATTGCGGGGCTGGAAGATCGCAGAACTTGTTAGCTTACCGACTAAATAACCCCTAGTATAATTAACGCTATCGTTAAAACTCACCTCCCATGCAGCGACTTCTGGAGAACAATACGACACACTTATCGCACTCGGCCTGCTAGCAGTCGTGCTTTGGCCCATCTCTGTCCAGTCCAATGAAGTCCCAAAGTCAGTAAAAAGGACATTCTCTCCATGAACGAGAATATTTCCAGGCTTGACGTCTTTGTGGCGGATTTTGTTAGTATGTAGATAGAGTAGTGCTGAGCTCAAGCAGCCATAGAAATGGCGGAGGCACGAGATTCGAGAAGATGGAAATGGGTTGGCCTCAAGGAATTGTCCGAGATTGCAGTCGGCAACAGGTAACATAATCAGCCCAACATATTTTGGATCTGTGTAGCTTCCAACAAGTTTGACAAGGTGATGGTGGGACAAGCGTTTGAGGATCCCCAGCTCCTGCTCGAAGCTTGCTATCGCGGCCTTATCCTTGTTGAACGTCCTTCCTCGAGGCATCCGCTTCCGTGCAAATTCGTTATGACTAAGCCTACTCCAGACATGATCCACCTCCCCAAACCCTCCCCTCCCAAGACCCCTAATTCTCCTAAAGTGCACGTCCCCGTCTTCCAAGAGGTGTCGATGCCTTCCCCCACTATTCTCAACTTCAATAGCTTGTTCTGTGAGGACGAGAGACTGTAACTCCAAGAACTTCGAACGTGTACCTGGGTTCTTCAAGGCGTCCGGAAACGTCCGTTCGGAATATGGAAGCGAGATATCAAAAAGCCCTTCAGCGACGAAGGAGTCCGTGAGATCTACCCTCCCCATCATGCGTAAGACGGCATATGTCCTGGGCCGTAGGCTCCACTCACGCTTGCCCGATATCTCCAGAAGCCTCGTAACCTGTAGGAACCGGGAACTATTTAGTGCTACTGCTTGGGGTTCATCAAGTTCCGTTCGTATTGGGATGATTGTTGATATGGCTGACTCAAACTCTTCAGCCGTTATAAGTCCCCCATCAACCTGCGATGGGGGCGGCATCCCTACAGCCCACCCTCAGGATGGTTGGCTAGGTAGCCGGAGCTCTGGAGGCAAGACAACAACCCGAACAGGGATGCCCCGAAGAAGACGGTTGAATGATGAAAGAGAGGAAGGCTACGATGATGGAAGTCGGAGAACGCGACCGAAAAAAAGCAATAAACTCCCTGCATCCGCACCAACCGCGAACGCAGGAGAGGTAGGCTAACGCTAAGACCGAATAGAACCTTGTCCGATCGGATTTCTTTTCCCTGCATTCTAAAGAAGCGACACGCGGCTGTTCGTACCTATCCCCGGGATTCCCAGTTAGAACGGCCATGCCCACTAATATAGCAGCTCACTGGCTCTCACGAGCGTGCGAGTGGGGGCACTACGGTAAGATTTCGGGGAGTTTGATGACGTTCGGGCAGAATACCCTAAATGTCTTGTGTCGTAGGCGTTGATAGCGTGCAGCAACCCGATGCAACGGACTAAATAATAAGGATGGTGGTGTACTGTGGTACCCGGCGAAAGTAATGTTAGCTCGGTGTAGTGCCAAATAAACTTTTTAATGCTGCTTTATCTACACTAATATGGAGTATGTCCACCCTCTGCATCTATGACTGCTTGACAACGTTCTCTCAACTTTTCCCTACTCAATAGCTCCTTGATTTTTTCTTCTGGTATTGCATCCCATGCTTCTCTTACAGCTACTCGTAACTGGTCATAAGATAGCTCTTATATACCATATATATTCTATATCCAATTTTTCATTCAGTTCCAAAGAGTTTCAATCAGGTTAAGGTCAGGAGGGAAAGCAAACCAAAAAATCACATTAATTTCCCTCTCTTTCAATTCTTCCAAAGTTTGTCAAACTGCATGTCCTGGTGCACCATCCTGCATCAATACTAAATCAGAATGTAGTCATATCTAACTATAAATGATAGGAATCATTTGTTCGCAATAGGTATCCTTATTTATTGACTCTCAATCTTTCTCCCAAAATATTGTAAGACCCTTTCCTAATCCCCCAGATATTGATCCCCAGAATATCCAGCCTTTTTTTCTCTAAATTTTCTCTACCATACAAGTAGGATTCAGTTCCTCTCCTACATGTCTAGTAACCCAAGTTTGAATATGCTTTCCTCCAGTAATCCATATCTTATCAGTCTATAAAATCTTATCCCACACTTCTTGGCTCTAATTCAAATGTTTATAAGCTTATGCTGGTCATTTTGACATGTTTTCAATCGTAAGTGGTGATTTGCAGAGCGCAATGTGACGAAAAAATCCTTGAGCTTTAAGAATTCTTTGTATATAGTCTTCAAATATATCCCAACCTATTTTTTCAGGTATTTCAATATAGCGTAATTGTCAAGTACGTTGAGATGAACAAATAAATTTGATAAGTTCTTTTATTTGATCTTTTCTTAATAAGCTGGAGTGTGTTACGAACCTCCGATCTGAGCCTCCGATCTAGCCTCCACAAGCCGCATCGAGCTGCATAAGCTTATTACCAGACCCACAAACCTCGCGCAAAGCCCTCGAACCTCTATACGGGCCTTAACCATAATGCAAGCCTCTACGTGAACTTCAACCGTACTACCCAACGAACTTATGAACGCCACGAACCACTACCGCTCGTAGTATAGCCAGCCCACCCAACTGCGGCTGGCATAGCTTGTGACAGTTGGTGGTGGGTTCAAGAGCTCTCTCTTCTTATGTATATAAATGCAAGACCTCCTTCTATACCTCCTCTCTTCTTTAGCTTTGAATCGTCGAATAGAAGTAGTCCTACCTTGCTTTCCAAGCACCTGGAACCTACGTTCATGACAGGGTAATTGCTATATTTTTGAGGAGTTACTTAATTAGAACAAGCAGTTTGAACTTGACGAAGAGTAGCACTAAGTTCGACAGTAATTTGCAAGTAGGTCCAGCCAATTCCTCATAGGGTTTGAGCTCAAATTCACTCATCTCGAGTCAGTTGTCTGCGTTTTGATGTGCTGGGTGCTTCCTTCATGTTGAGTAGAGCAGTTGGAGTTTGAATAAGAAAATTTTTCGAAGGGGGGCGGAAATGAAAAATGGCAGGACTTAACCCCTGTCCACGCTACACCGAGCTAACATTACTTTCGCCGGGTACCACAGTAGGGGACGCAAAGTATTCCACAGCCCTATTGGCGGGTAGGGATCCCTCTCGGTTACAGTCGGTCGACTTTCTATCCGCAATAGCTCGTCCCGTCAATCCACCGAAAGGACTCAGTTAGATCTACACACAACACATATTCTACACCCCATTCCAGAAGTTGATCCGGTCCTGCCCTCAAGGAAAAACGCAGTCGAATTGCGTGGACTCTGGAAGATGCGAAAAAACATGTTGGCATCGTTCTCGCGTCGCTACCATGCGTTTGCAGCTGCGGCTGAGACGTCTGCTGTTCCACCAGCGTCAGGCGACCGCACCGCCAACCACTGGACTTGCACCTTGGGATCGCTCCCAGGCAGTCGGGCGGATTCCAAGCTCTACAGACTCAGAATGGGGAATGAACTCCCCAAACGGCCGTGAGCTCACCGCTGTTTCCACCCAAAATGGCATCAGGGAAGAGAAAAACGGGTCCCTTGCGCAGATGAAGCTATGCCTAGTCTGGCGCACCCCCCCCCGATTGAGCTAGCAGACCTTAGCCCTAAACCTAAAACCCACACATCCCCGCTCCCCACCTAAGGTGATTACTGTCCCGCCAAGGCCACATCTCGGAGCCATCTCCGAGCCCTATGTCTCCCGCCAAACGAAACCCCCAGGGAACTAATTTTCAAGATCCCGACCATTGGCTCCAGCCGGAACCTGAGCCTTCAATTCGGGTTTTGAGTTTGAGATTTTTCACCGCCGGTAGTACGGGGCGTTGTGGTTGAAGCTAGGTAATGTTTACCACCTCCTCGTTATTTCAGCCTTGTGTGTTACGGTCATGGGATCCACGCGTGATGGTATCTGAACAGCCGGTCTGCAGAAGTGCCGGTTTTGGCCGCTCATAGTTCTGATTATACGGGAGACGTTCGGGCTGGGAAATGTCCGGAGGGTTATCTACAGGTTTTTTTTACTATAAAGTAGGTCTCGAGCTCCTCCAAGATAACATCCATCTAAGCAGTTAACGGTACAACCGATCTTCTCGCTACCCAACCCTCCTAGTAGTCGCTATTCAGATCCATTCACCTGTTTTGCGCTACAATGAAGTGCACCACCGTCACCCTCGCCACTCTGTTGGCCTGGTCCAGCACCGTATCATCTGAGGTCCTGTTTGATAAGAACCTCATTCCAAACATCACCGGCGCACTACCGTTCCTCTCTCTCGGCAAACCGGTTAGTATGCCACCTGATGTCCTTGGAAAGATTATCCAAATTGCCGCGAATGGCTCAAAGGTGGATGAGGAAGGGGATCAAGGGGGGGTTTCTTACCTCGATGGCGGTCGACTCGTCGGATACATCGATGGCAGCACCGGCGAGACTTCAGTCTTTCCGAAATTCGAGGCCCTACAACCCGCAAGCAATATACCTACCGATCGTATTCGCGACTATTTTGAAGATCAGAGAATATTTCCCATTGACGACACGAAAATCTCGTTCTTCACCGGCCCGGTGCTTTCCGGATCGACCCACTACAACAACACCAAAGCTACTGATCCAATGCCTTATCTGGCGGATATTAGGTTCAACCGGACCATCGCTCACGAAGGTGGCGAGTACCCGGTCTGTGGCCCTGGAAGCCAGGCCTCATTCGGTTTCGCTGGTGACGGTTTGGTCCATTCCCTAACACATTTCTGGCATCCGGCAAAACGGATCGCCTCAACGTCCAAGCCACTCCCGGTAGATAACATCTACAAATCGATTGTTCAGCAGCTCGAAGCGGCCGGATCAGGGGCGGATATCACCGTCAAGAGCGTTCATATGTGCTTCTATGACTCGGGCCACCAGTACATGCAACCCGTCTTCCGATTCCAAGCCACAACAAACAGCGGAAATGATGATAGGGGCAAGGGGCTCCTTGGCTTTGTGCCTGCCACGGGTTTGACACTCGAGGTGATTCCTGACCTCATCCCAAAGGCACCAGGAGCCGCCCCGGGCGGTGACACTAAAGACTCCACCCCAAATACCCCCCTCCACCGCCGCCAGTCGGGCAGACTACCAGTCAAAGTCGCGAGATACATCTACCGAAACCCGATCCCCGTAGAAAGACCCCTCTTCATCCAGGAAGCCAATGATTTCTGGAACGGCCTACAGAGCGTCTCATCGAGCAGGTTCAGCTTCATCGACTCCCAGTACTTCTGGGCGCAAGATTGGCAGTATCTCTCGCTGAGAGACCAGCGCGTCAACAGCGTCAACCTCGCAATGACGGATGGCCACGGAAACTGGGGCCGCTTCTGGACTGCCATCGACGAAAGTGTACGCATCGAGAACATCCCCACCCCAGCCTATGGAGGCCGAAACCGCCTCGCATACTGGCTCATTTCCGCCTGCGAAGTCATACCTACGCCAACCGACTACCCAGGCTTCCCCACATCCAAAGCCTTTGCGATCTGGTGGCATGTCTTCCATGGACTCCACGCAGTAGTGGGCTACCGCACCGAAGCCGGGTTTGTCGACGGCTCGCTGCCGGCCTTTTCAAGAGCCATGGCGCGTGGCGCATCCGTTGTTCCCGCATGGCTGAAGGTTGTGCACGAATTGCCCGTGTACAATCCGAGCTCCATGTACTTTGACGAAAACCGGCGTATGGATCAGCCGAAGGGGAGGCCCTCGGCCGTGAATGTGTGCGGGCACGCCGACGACACCCTGGCCCAGGCCGATGATATCGGCCCGCCGGGGTGTTTGCAGATGTGGTGGTACAACAACTGAACCAGAATAGGGCTACACACAGCAGACGGATAGGTTAGCTATGTAGAGGAAATTTGCGAGAAGCGGGGGAGAAGTGGAATTAGTTTAGCCCAGCATGCGCGGACCGAGTGGGGGCCATAGTGATGATTATTCACGATCTATCTTTAAACCAAACTTTTGCTTTTTTTTCTTTTTTTGTAATGGGACCCGCTCGCATCCCCACATCCACTAACTAAATTTAACTATTATCTTACATAAACACCCCCGCACTGACCGACTGACTGACCGACTGCGGTGCGTGCACCCAAGACACCGCGACCAAAATTCCCCCAAAAAAAATTCCCCCGCCCAACCCAGAGTTTTTGCCTTTCCACCCCGCCGCCACCGCCCCCAGTAAGGAAGGAAGGAAGGAAGGAAGGAAGGCAGGCAGGCAGGCAAGCAGGCCCGGCAATTTCCTTCCTTCCTTCATTCCTTTTTTCCCTTCTTTTTTTCTTTTTTTTCTTTTCTCTCCCTCATTCTCGCCGGCTGGCGGATTTTATCCCGGTTGTGGCTGGCTGGGGGGGGGGCGCTCTCTCAACGCTTGAGAGGGCATACACCCGCTTCGGTTCGGCATACGCATACATGTGTGCGTGTGTGTATGTATGTATAGTGGGGTGGCGTAGAGTAGAACAGGGTAAGGTAGGGTTGAGTAGGAGTAGAGTAGGGGTACCTGCCCTTCCCCGCCCGGCTCTTTTTTTTTTCCCGTTTATACCTCCCTCCCCTTCCCTCCCCGCGTCCGCGTCGGGGGTGTCCGCTAACTAGGCCAAGAGCCTCGCGATTGTCTTGTCCCCTTGTCTGTCGAACCGAATGTTTATTTATTTACCTACTTGTTTGTAAATTAGGTCGGGGGAGGAGGGATGGAGAGAAGTCATGTGCCGCTGGAGTACGTGTACGGTACGCTATCTAACGTGTGGTCTGTTGCCAATATCGAGCGGAATATTGATATTAATTAATTGTGGATTACATCCCCCTGTGTGGCCCCCCGCGATGGATGGGTGGATGGATGGCGAGCCGAGAAACTCCCGCGCGGGGTTAACCCTAGGCGGCGATCGTCAGCCCTCTATCCAATACCTGCTGGCCCTTCAGTCCTCAACTCTCTAGATATAAATAAGACTATATGAGCCGTCTGTGATCATGAGGTCACCTTTGCTATTTAACCCCCCCCGTTGATACGGTAGAATCATATTACTTAAAGAGTTTCACATGAGTTGGAGCTTGGTTTTCCGGTTGGGTTACACATCACATGAATCCCGCTTTATAGTTGGAGGGGAGTGCTCTAGTGCCGGGCGCATTATAGCCTGCAGAGGAGCAAGGCGCTTTCCTGGTTGGGGTTAGCTGACTATGCCTTTCACCTTTCAACGACTTTGATAAAGTAGTCTAACTGCCGTGAATTTTTAATTTGTTGACTCCATTAAGCCAAATTACTGCGTCACAACCTGGACGCCTCTTCCTTGCCCCATTTTACCCCGCTGTAGACCACGCACTGCCCTCGACTATTCGCTTGCCTGTTTCCCGCGCACCTCAACGTGGCCGGTCTCTGCGTCACTGACAACATGGCGGTCACCCTTAGCTTCCCAGCCGTTAACATGCTTTAGCAGGATGTAAACGCCGCCGGCCAGTAGAGACCCTAGAAAAGGGCCAATCCCTGGGGCGGGGTTAGTATACTGGTTGAGCCCGTTGGGTTTGTTAACCAGGTACTTACAGTAAATCCAGTGGTAGCTGGGGAAGGTAGCTCCAACGACATTGGGCCCGAAGGCTCGCGCTGGATTCATGCCGCTGCCGGAGAAAAAGAGACCGGCGAGATGGCCTATAAATAGTGAGAGGCCGATGCCGATGGGCGCAATGAATGTGCCCTCGTGTTTCTAGAGGCGTAGGTCAGCATCAAGCGGGTCTGACCAGAGTCTCAGGGAGGAACAAAATAACCTCTGAGGCAAGTAGGAGCACGGTAATGACTAGTTGGGCGGACAAAAACATCTCCAGGAATAGCGCTTGTACAACACTTGTGCCTGCGCCCTTCGTCACACCAAAGAGAACTTGATGGTCGGGTAGCAGTCCTTTAGCCACGCCGGCGGCGGCAATCCCCGCACAAACTTGCGAAACGCCCATGAAGCAGCCTCTGTCAGAGGGAGAAATCAGCAATAGGGCGCGTTAGTGAAGGCAAATCACGAACCGTAGCGGCGGCGTTGCGCCAGTAATGGCCATACCCAGCGTCACCTTGCACCCAACATAGTCAGCCAACCGCCTGCCCTCCCCCGACTCACGGAGACACTCACCGCCGGATTGAAATGGCCTCCACTAATCCGAAAGAACACCCAACAATTCACCGCGAGGCTGAAGCCAAACGCCAGCGCGATAAACAGCAGGTTCGATATACTCGGACCCGTCACGGCCTTGTCGGACGAAGGAGTGTTGGCGATTTGCGTCGCACAAAAGGCCATGAGGAGGAACATGAAGGTGCCGAAAAATTCACCGAGAGTGTGGGTTAGCAAGTCCTGCATCGACAGCCGCGACCGCCATTTCGAAGTTGCAGCCATGGCGTAGGCAAGTCCCGCGCGCGATAAAACAGCTCAAGTAGGGTCGAAAGATTGTGTCGAGCGGGCTTCACAGAGTTGGGAGTCGTTGAAGCTGCTTCCCATGTGCGAAGGGGCAACTGAGGATCAGCCCGGCCTAAGTACTCCAGGCCAGCTCGCCGCACACCCCGCCGCCAAAGATAGAGAGAGACAAGACAAAAAAAAAACGAGAGAAATTGTTCGTGTCGGACAGAGCTAACCTGCCAAACCTGAGTCTGAGTGGCTTACTCGCCAGGGGTCAAGCTGAACAACCCCAACGGCCCCATGGGCTCGCGGCAGGGGACAGTGAGCTGCATGCGGCGAAAGGGCCGGGTCTGCTGCACCTCACAGTTACGTGCAGAGGGATTTTGGTCGAGTGCTGCCAACCGGAGCTCGAACGCACAGCAGGCCCATGTGAATCTGACGGGGCCCAGACTGGCACAGAACAGCAGACGGTGTGCGGGGAGTTCTGCAACTGGCGCCTTGGCGTCCCCAGGCAGCCGGCGCGGTCGAACAAGGAAGCCGGGCGTGGAGTTGTCTGACTCTCGCAAGACGTCCGTACTCTGTACGTACTTGGATGTGCATGTAGGGAGGGACAGGTCCTGTACGATAGCATAGCACGTACGAATATAAATCTCCCTTGGGTGGCTGTGCCACGTAAAGCTGCCAGCTGCCAGCTGCCAGCAGCAGCGCGTGCAACTCCCGTCAAACCCCCCTCCCTCCACGCTGCTGGGCCTGCCGCGACGCCACTAATTAACCAGCCCGCTATCAAACGCAACGGAACAGACTTGAGCCCTCGACACACGACACGCCTGCGTCACTGTCATGCGAAACGGCCGTCCGACAGCCAGCCCGCATCTCTGCTTCTGCGCATGGGCATGGGATTCAGCTCGCAGCTTGCAGCTCTCACTCGCACCCAGCCGTGTGTGCAACCCCACATTCCACAACGCTCCGCAACGCTCCACAACGCTCCACAGCGTAGCCAACGTCCAGCAGACAGCTGCAAGCAGCCTATTCGTCCAGTCAAAGCCGCCGCATTCAAAACGTTCACCCCACCGCTCAAAACACAGACAAGCCTGTGTGATCGATCTCCACGGATGTTGCTGTGGAAGGAGCGTCGGGAGCTCTCGCTTTTTTTTTTTCACGACCCATCGCAAACCCCATTTGTGGGGACTTGTGTGTTCCTGCGCGACGTGAGATTGCCCCTACCGTACGGTACCGTGCCCTATTATCAGCCCATGCATCTCAGTAACTCGGTAACCCTAATCCACCCAATAATAAAATAAATAAAATAAAAAGCCCGCCCCCGCAGTCAACCCCACCCCGACTCACAACACGCCTTTTAATACATAACACCTTCTTCGGAGGTGGGCTGCAAATAAAAATAATAAATATAAGAGAGGCGCTGCCTTTAAATTTTTTTTTTTTTCCGGGGAGGAGGGTTTTTATTTTTATTCAATTTTAATTCGATTTAATTTATCTCTTGCAACCCCCAGCCATTGCCTATACGAGTGCTTTTTCCTTCTCTCTCCGTGGACTGCCGGTATAATCTTTCCCGACGGGAAAACTGCCTTTATTTGGTCGTGCGGGACACTGATCAGGAGGAGGTATGACAGGACGGGAGAACAAAGGGCGCGAAACCAACCAAAAAAAAAACCAAAAAGAAATCAGCGGTCAATGAAGTCTCCGTGTCTCAACTCCCCTACCCTCTCGATGGGCGTACGCCTTAGACCCCTGAATCCTCCTGCGTGGCATTCATAGGTATGCTGTCATTCTGGTACCGGTCTCTCCAGACGCGGCACAAATCGTTGACGTCCGCCCGCATTCACCATAAGCTACCCGACCTTGTCTGCCTGCTCAATGAACTGCGCCGCGAGGCCCGAACTTGCGTGCCAGGCGATATGACACAGGTCTCACGTGGTGTTTGGATCAGGCCAGTTCTGTAGGCCAGCGAAGAGATATTGATCCCCGAAACCGTTGGACGATCTCCCTACATGTCGGTTTTACAGCAGGTTTCCTACTTTCGCGGGGCTCATCTCACAACCGCAGCAGAGCCTGCTTGGGGGAGGTATGGGCGGCTCAATCGTCGATGATGGTTGGTACCGGATGATGCCTAACGTCGAGGGTTGGACGATGTTGGTGCAATCACGAGTGTGGATCCAGAAATCCGTCCCATTTATTGTATCAGCATCCGCCTCGACAATGATGTCATACCGTTGGCCTTTTAGAGTTAGCGCGTTCCCCCAAATCACGAGTGCACAGCTCGTTCTTACAGATTGCTATGTTGATGGTGTCGGTGTGGTATGGATGGATGGGCACAAAATCTGTGCCGACGATGCTAAACTTGTGATCGTCGATCTAGAAGGTGAAGTGCGTGTCTGTTGCTGTATTGACAATGCCGAGCTTGCATGTTGTGCCCTTTTCAAAATTGATGCTATGCAGAGACAGCGTCTTGCCGGTGCAGTTTGAGTCAGCTTCGCTGCAGCAATAGTATCTGCCCTTGCCATTCATGAGGTATGAGCTTAGGTTCGGCAGGGTACAATCCAGTTCCTCATGGTAAAGTTCAAACGCATCTTGGTGGTACCAGTCTGTTAGCAATATGGGTCCAACGTTTACATCGTAATTAATTATCGATTTCGATGGGACCTATTTGACCACCCTCGAGTCAGTACCACGTTAAATTTTAGCAGCCGGGAGAGTCAGCTTCCGAACCATTCTAGTATGGTAGCACATGAGTTCATTGAGAGGGTATCCACTAACCCACGATGCCATCCGGATCTTGAAGGTTAGTTAGCATATTACTGAATACACAGCTAATGCGATAGGGGATAGGCTTACAATGCAGACTGAAATGGCTATGATACCAGGAAGGCCCATACTAGGTAGCTCTAAATTCGTACATCCAATTAGAACATGGCTTCTCGGAAATTAGGCTCGAGACAAAGAATGAACACATTCACTAACCCTAACGGCTTACCGGAATTGGGCACTGGGCGACACCTGTCACACCATCTTGCCATAGAGTCCGAGATGGCCATTCGTCGGAGATGGCCATTCGTCGGTCGCCCCACCCACCCCACCCCATCAACACCGCCC